>JAJLRB010001006.1:0-23955 GCA_020976825.1 Odocoileus hemionus
AACAAGTACGTAAGTCATGACACGGCACACATATGACATCATACACATTCTATATGACATTACATTCACACTTTATGACATCAATGATCTGTATTTATGATATCAAAAACACTTCACTCATGACATCAGAACCCCTCTATATGACATCACATGCACGGTTTATGACATCTCATCCCCTATACCTGTGACATCTCAGCCACTCAATCTGTACCATCACATCCACTATGGTTCTGAATTCATATCCACTATATTTGACATGAAACACACCGTATTAAGACAATACAACCTCTCTGTCTGACATCACAACCTGCATATCTGTATCTGTGTGATCACACAGACTCTATCGATGATATAACACACACTGTTTGTAGGATATTACACATCCTATATGCATGGAACAATATGCACTGTATACGACAACACACCCACGCTGTATGATATCAAAACACTTTATTCATGACATCAAGTCTGCTTTATCTCACATCACACCCTTTATATCTGACAGCACATACACTGTACCTGTGTCATCACACACAGATTATCGATCATGTAACCCCCATTGTATGATTCCACAGCCAAAATGTGTATGACATCTTATGAATTACATATGACATCACATCCACTCTGTATGATATCACACCACTCTATGACATCACACCCACTGTTCTCATGTGATCACACCCAGTATATCTGACATCACATTCACTGTACCTGGGTCATTATTGAGTATATTGATTATACCACACCAGCATTATGTGTGATATCAAACCCACTATATGTATGACATCCAATGATTAATTTGTGAGATAACACCCACTCTTTATGACATCACAAGACTGTATTCATGGCAACTCAACCACTCTATTCATGACACCACACCCACTGTATATGACATGACATATAATCTACTTGTGACGTCATATCCACTGTAATTATGACAAGACACCTACTATGCTTTAGACAGCATACTCAGTAAATATAACATCTCACTTGGTATATGAATGGGAACACTAACACTGTATCCGATGTCATGGCATATACTACGTTTATGACATCATATCCACTATATACGTTCTCACCCACACTGTATGTATGGCTACACAAGTTCCATGTTTGTCTTGAAACCGTTCTAACTGCCATCACATCCACTGTATATGTCATCACACCCACGTTGTCGACGCCATCACACCAACTATGTAAGAGATCACAGGTGGCATATGTATGCCATCAGATGCCCTACACATGACATTATATTCACACTCTATGAAAACAATCTTCAGTATATATGGCATCACATGCACTGTATTCATGACATCACATGCATTATATACGATATGATATTTCATCTACTGTGTATGATATCACAGTCACTATATAAGTGACATCATACAATGACTCTATCTATGACATCACATACTCTACCTTTATGACTTATCTACTTTATATGGCATCGCACACAGTGTTATGAGAACAGAACCGTTGTGTCCTTCACAGACACCATATCTGATATCACACCCACTGTATCTGTGTCATCACAGCAAATGTAACATTTTTATCAAACCCAGTGTATGTATGACATCACCTCTACTATATGTATGAAATCAGACATAATACCTATGACATCACATCCTCTCTTTACGACATCACACCACTTCATTTATGACATCACGTCCACTATATCTAACCTCACATCAACTGGATCTGTGTCATCAAACCCAGTCTATCGATGATATCACAACCAATATATATATATGATATCACATCCTGTTTACTTGTGACATCTTATCCACTATATTTACGACATCACACCCACACTGTATAACACACAAGCCTCTGTGTTCCTGATACCACACTCGGCCTATGTATGATATCATTTGCACTGTAGATTTCATCACCTTCTCTTTATAACAGCAAACCACAGTATTTATGATGTCACATCCACTTCAGACATGACGTCACACCCACTATATGAGACAGGACATCAACTGTAATTTTGCCATCACAACCTCTCCACTGATATCACACGAAATTTGATGTGACATTACACCCACTATACGAGTGACATAAGTTGCACTCTGTCACATCACATCTACTGCTGAAGTATTCACACTAGTATACTTATGACGTCACAACTTCTATATATGAAACCACATCCAGTATGTAGGGCAATATACACACTATACATGTGACATCACAGCAAATAATCGGTGTCATCACATCCAATGTATTGACTTCGTTACAACTACACTTTGTGTGACATCACACTCTGGGTATTTATAGAATTTTTGCACTGTGGAAGACATCACATCCTCACGTTAAGACATGAAACCACCATTTCTAAGGCATCACACACAGTATATTTGACATCATATCCACGGTATGTCTGTCATCACATCCACTGTATTGATGATATCACATCAAGTGTATCTATGTGATCTCATCCGCTATATATGATGACTCCATATCTATTGTATACAAAACATATTCACAAGTTTTGTTACCTCACAACCACTGTATCTGTGTCACACTCACTCTTTCCATCTTATCACAACCTTTGTATGTATGACGTCACACCCCTGTTTTCGTACCATCATAAACACTATTTAAGGCATCACATTCACATTTTATAACATGACACCATATTAATTATGACATCGCTTGCACTGTACTCATGATATCACTCCAAATATATCTGACAGTGCATCCACTGTATCTGTGTCATCACAACCACTCTAACGATGATCTCAGAACAACTGTACGTATGACATCACACCTATTTTATGTATGACATCTTACGCACTATACATAACGTGGCATCAATCTTTTATGAATTTACACCATTGCAGTCATCGCATTACCTCCATTGCATTCGGGGCATCACAGACACTATAGATGAGATCACACACATGACAACACAAACGTTATATCTGCCATCTCACCATTGTATCTGAGACTACATCCACTGTATCTGTGTTCTCAAACCCAGTGTATCAATTATACCACACCCACTCTCTGGACGATATCACACACACTCTGTGTATGACAGCATATTCAGGATGCATGATATGACATAAAGTCTTTATGACATAACAGCCATATATGTATGACATCACAGCTAGTATATTTATGACATCATATCAAATATTTATTATATCAAACATACTGCTTTCAAGACAATGCATCGTCTATACCTGATATCTCACCCACTATATTTGACATCACTGCCACTGTTATTTGTGCCATCACACAAATGTGTACACGTGTAAACATGTATCGATCTACCTCTGTGTCGATGAGATCACAAGTATGTAAACTATGACACGGCACACTTATGACATCATACATATTCTACATGACATCACATTCACACCTTATGACATCAAGGATCAGTATTTATGACATCAAAAACACTGCACTCATGACATCAGAACCCCTCTATATGACATCACATGCACGGTTTATGACATCTCATCCCCTATACCTGTGACATCTCAGCCACTCAATCTGTACCATCACATCCACGATGGTTCTGTATTCATATCCACTATATTTGACATGAAATACACCGTGTTAAGACAATACAACCTCTCTGCCAGACATCAGAACCTGCATATATGTATCTGTGTGATCACACAGACTCTATCGATGATATAACACACACTGTTTGTAGGATATTACACATACTATATGTATGGAACAATATGCACTTTATACGACAACACACCCACGCTGTATGATATCAAAACACTCTATTCATGACATCAAGTCTGCTTTATCTCACATCACACCCTTTATATCTGACAGCACATACACTGTACCTGTGTCATCACACACAGATTATCGATCATGTAACCCCCATTGTATGTATGATTCCACAGCCACAAGTGTATGACATTTTATGAATTACATATGACATCACATCCAGTCTGTATGATATCACACCACTCTATGACATCACACCCACTGTTCTCATGTGATCACACCCAGTATATCTGACATCGCATTCACTGTACCTGGGTCATTACTGAGTATATTGATTATACCACACCAGCATTATGTGTGATATCACACCCACTATATGTATGACATCCAATGATTAATTTGTGAGATAACACCCACTCTTTATGACATCATAAGACTGTATTCATGGCAACTCAACCACTCTATTCATGACACCACACCCACTGTATATGACATCACATACAATCTACTTGTGACATCACAGCCAATGTAATTATGACAAGACACCTACTATGCTTTAGACATCATACTCAGTAAATATAACATCTCACTTGGTATATGAATGGGAACACTACCACTGTATCCGATGTCATGGCACATACTACGTTTAGGACATCATATCCACTATATACGTTCTCACCCACACTGTGTGTATGGCTACACAAGTTCCATGTCTGTCTTGAAACCCGTTCTAACTGCCATCACATCCACTGTATATGTCATCACACCCACGTTGTCGACGCCATCACACCAACTATGTAAGAGATCACAGGTGGCATATGTATGCCATCAGATGCCCTACACATGACATCATATCCACACTCTATGACAACAATCCTCAGTATTTATGACATCACATGCACTGTATTCAGGATATCACATGCATTATATACGATATGACATTTCATCTACTGTGTATGATATCACATTCACTATATAAGTGACATCATACAATGACTCTATGACATCACACACTCTACTTTTACGACTTATCTACTTTATATGGCATCACACACAGTGTTATGAGAACAGAACCGTTGTGTCCTTCACAGACACCATATCCGATAACACATCGACTGTATCTGTGTCATCACAGCAAAAGTATCATTTTTTCAAACCCTGTGTATGTATGACATCAACCCTACTATATGTATGAAATCAGATATAATACCTATGACATCAAATCCACTCTTTACGACATCACACCACATTATTTATGATATCACGTCCACTATATCTGACCTCACATCAACTGGATCTGTGTCATCACACCCAGTCTATCAATGATATCACAAACAATATATATATGATATCACATCCAGTATACGTGTGATATCCTATCCACTTTATTTATGACACCACAACCTCTCTGTATAACATCAAAACTCTCTATGTTTCTGACACCACACTTGGCATATATATGATATCATTTGCACTGTAGATGGCATTTCATCATCTTTATAACAGCAAACCACAGTATTTATGATGTCACATCCACTTCAGACGTGACGTCTCACACACTATATGTGACAGCACACCCACTGTATCTTTGCCATCACAACCTCTCCACTGATATCACACGCACTTTGATGTGACATCACACCCACTATACGTGTGACATCAGTTGCACTCTATAACATCACATCTACTCCTTCAGTCTTCACATTCCTGCACTTATGACGTCACAACCTCTATATATGAAACCACATCCAGTACGCAGGGCAATATATACCCTATACATGCGACATCACAGCAAATAATCTGTGTCATCACACCAACTGTATTGACAACGTCACACCTACTCTTTGTATGACATCACATTCTACGTATGTATAGCATTTTGCACTGTAGAAGACATCACATCCTCACGTTATGACATCAAACCACAATTTCTAAGACATCATACACAGTATATTTGACATCTTATCCACAGTATCTCTGTCATCACATCCACTGTTTTGATGATATCACAACAAGTGTATCTATGAGATCTCATTCGCTATATATGATGACATCATATCCATTGTATACAATACATATTCAATAGTTTTGTTACCTCACAACCACTGTATCTGTGTCTCAAACGCACTCATTCATCTTCTCACACCCTTTGTATGTATGACATCACACCAATGTTTGCGTACCATCATAAACACTATTTAAGGCATCACATCCACATTTTATGACATGACACCACATTATTTATGACATCGCATGCACTGTACACATGACATCACTCCAAATATATCTGACATTGCATCCACTGTATCTGTGTCATCACAACCACTCTAATGATGATCTCAGACCAACTGTACGCATGACATCACACCCATTTTATGTATGATATCTTACGCACTATATATAACATCACATCCATTCTTTATGACTTCACACCATTGTAGTCATCGCATTACCACCATTGCATTCGTGGCATCACAGACACTATAGATGAGATCACACACGTGACAACACAAAGGTTATATCTGCCATCTCACCCATTGTATCTGAGACTACATCCACTGTATCTGTGTTCTCAAACCCAGTGTATCAATTACACCACACCCACACTCTGGACGATATCACACACACTCAGTTTATGACAGCATATTCAGGATGAATGATATGAGATAAAATCTTTATGACATCACAGCCCTATATGTTTGATATCACAGCTAGTATATTTATGACATCATATCAAATATTTATTATATCACATATACTGCTTTCAAGACAATGCATCATCTATACCTGATATCTCACCCACTATATTTGACATCACTGCCACTGTATTTGTCCCATCACACTAATGTGTACACCTGTAAACATATGTATCGATGTACCTCTGTGTCAATGACATCACAAGTATGTATGCTATGACACGGCACACTTATGACATCATACACATTCTACATGACATCACATTCACACTTTATGACATCAAGGATCAGTATTTATGACATCACAGACACTGCATTCATGACATCAGATCCCCTCTATATGACATCACATCCATGGTTTATACCATCTCATCCCCTATACCTGTGACATCACAGCCACTCAATCTGTACCATCACATCCACTATGGTTCTGAATTCATATCCACTATATTTGACATGAAACACACCGTGTTAAGACAATACAACCACTCTATCTGACATCATAACTTCCATATCTGTATCAGTGTGATCACACAGACTCTATCAATGATATAACACACACTGTTTGCAGGTCATATTACACATACTATATGTATGGAACAATATGCAGTTTATACGACATCACACCCACACTGGGTGACATCAAGTGACTCTATTCATGACATCAAATTTTCTTTATCTCACATCACACCCTTTATATCTGACAGCACATCCACTGTACCTGTGTCATCACACACAGATTATCGATCATATAACCCCATTGTATATATGATTCACAGCCACAAGTATCTATGACATTTTATGAACTACATAGGACATCACATCAGCTCTGTATGATATCACACCACTCTATGACATCACACACACTGTTGTCATGTCATCAACCCAGTATATCTGACATCGCATTCACTGTACCTGGGTCATTACTGAGTATATTGATTATACCACACCAGCATTATGTGTGATATCAAACCCACTATACGTATGACATCCTATGATTAATTTGTGACATAACACCCACTCTTTATGACATCAAAGACTGTATTCATGGCAACTCAACCACTCTATTCATGACACCACACCCACTGTATATGACATCACATACAATCTACTTGTGACATCACAGCCACTGTAATTATGACAAGACACCTACTATGCTTTAGACATCATACTCAGTAAAATAACATCTCACTTGGTATATAAATGGGAACACTACCACTGTATCCGATGTCATGGCACATACTACGTTTAGGACATCATATCCACTATATACGTTCTCACCCACACTGTGTGTATATACTACACAAGTCTCCATGTCTGTCTTGAAACCCGTTCTAACTGCCATCACATCCACTGTATATGTCATCACACCCACTTTGTCGACGCCATCACACCAACTATGTAAGAGATCACAGGTGGCATATGTATGCCATCAGATGCCCTACACATGACATCATATCCACACTCTATGACAACAATCCTCAGTATTTATGACATCACATGCACTGTATTCAGGATATCACATGCATTATGTACGATATGACATTTCATCTACTGTGTATGATATCACATTCACTATATAAGTGACATCATACATGATCTATCTATGACATCACACACTCTACTTTTACGACTTATCTACTTGATATGGCATCACACACAGTGTTATGAGAACAGAACCGTTGTGTCCTTCACAGACACCATATCCGATAACACATCGACTGTATCTGTGTCATCACAGCGAAAGTATCATTTTTTCAAACCCTGTGTATGTATGACATCAACCCTACTATATGTATGAAATCAGATATAATACATATGACATCAAATCCACTCTTTACGACATCACACCACATTATTTATGATATCACGTCCACTATATCTGACCTCACATCAACTGGATCTGTGTCATCACACCCAGTCTATCAATGATATCACAAACAAACAATATATATATGATATCACATCCAGTATACGTGTGATATCCTATCCACTTTATTTATGACACCACAACCTCTCTGTATAACATCAAAACTCTCTATGTTTCTGACACCACACTTGGCATATATATGATATCATTTGCACTGTAGATGGCATCTCATCATCTTTATAACAGCAAACCACAGTATTTATGATGTCACATCCACTTCAGACGTGACGTCTCACACACTATATGTGACAGCACACCCACTGTATCTTTGCCATCACAACCTCTCCACTGATATCACACGCACTTTGATGTGACACATCACACCCACTATACGTGTGACATCAGTTGCACTCTATAACATCACATCTACTCCTTCAGTCTTCACATTACTGCACTTATGACGTCACAACCTCTATATATGAAACCACATCCAGTACGCAGGGCAATATATACCCTATACATGCGACATCACAGCAAATAATCTGTGTCATCACACCACCTGTATTGACAACGTCACACCTACTCTTCGTATGACATCACATTCTACGTATGTATAGCATTTTGCACTGTAGAAGACATCACATCCTCACGTTATGACATCAAACCACAATTTCTAAGACATCATACACAGTATATTTGACATCTTATCCACAGTATCTCTGTCATCACATCCACTGTTTTGATGATATCACAACAAGTGTATCTATGAGATCTCATTCGCTATATATGATGACATCATATCCATTGTATACAATACATATTCAATAGTTTTGTTACCTCACAACCACTGTATCTGTGTCTCAAACCCACTCATTCATCTTCTCACACCCTTTGTATGTATGACATCACACCAATGTTTGCGTACCATCATAAACACTATTTAAGGCATCACATCCACATTTTATGACATGACACCACATTATTTATGACATCGCATAACTGTACACATGACATCACTCCAAATATATCTGACATTGCATCCACTGTATCTGTGTCATCACAACCACTCTAATGATGATCTCAGACCAACTGTACGCATGACATCACACCCATTTTATGTATGATATCTTACGCACTATATATAACATCACATCCATTCTTATTGACTTCACACCATTGTAGTCATCGCATTACCACCATTGCATTCGTGGCATCACAGACACTATAGATGAGATCACACACGTGACAACACAAAGGTTATATCTGCCATCTTACCCATTGTATCTGAGACTACATCCACTGTATCTGTGTTCTCAAACCCAGTGTGTCAATTACACCACACCCACACTCTGGACGATATCACACACACTCAGTTTATGACAGCATATTCAGGATGAATGATATGAGATAAAATCTTTATGACATCACAGCCCTATATGGTTGATATCACAGCTAGTATATTTATGACATCATATCAAATATTTATTATATCACACATACTGCTTTCAAGACAATGCATCATCTATACCTGATATCTCACCCACTATATTTGACATCACTGCCACTGTATTTGTCCCATCACACTAATGTGTACACCTGTAAACATATGTATCGATGTACCTCTGTGTCAATGACATCACAAGTATGTATGCTATGACACGGCACACTTATGACATCATACACATTCTACATGACATCACATTCACACTTTATGACATCAAGGATCAGTATTTATGACATCACAGACACTGCATTCATGACATCAGATCCCATCTATATGACATCACATCCATGGTTTATACCATCTCATCCCCTATACCTGTGACATCACAGCCACTCCATCTGTCCCATCACATCCACTATGGTTCTGAATTCATATCCACTATATTTGACATGAAACACACCGTGTTAAGACAATACAACCACTCTATCTGACAGGATAACTTCCATAATCTGTATCAGTGTGATAACTCCCACTATATCAATGATATACCACACACTGTATGCAGGTCAACACACATACTATATGTATAGAACACTATGCAGTATATACGACATCACACACACACTGGGTGACATCAAGTGACTCTATTCATGACATCAAATTTTCTTTATCTCACATCACACCCTTTATATCTGACAGCATATCCACTATTCCTGTGTCATCACACACAGATTATCGATCATATAACACCCACTGTATATATGATATCACAGCCACAATATCTATGACATCTTTTGAACTACATAGGACATCACATCCGCTCTGTATGATATCACAACACTCTATGACATCACACACTGTTGTCATGTCATCAACACAGTATATCTGACATCGCATCCACTGTACCTGTGTCATTACTGAGTATATTGATTATACCACACCAGCATTATATGTGATATCAAACCCACTATACGTATGACATCCTATGATTAATTTGTGACATAACACCCACTCTTTCTGACATCAAAGGACTGTATTCGTGGCAACACACACACTCGATTCATGACACCACACCCGCTCTATAGGACATCACATACACTGTACTTGTGACATCACAGCCACTGTAATTATGACAAGACACCTACTATGCTTTAGACACCATACTCAGTATAAATAACATCTCACTTGGTATATGAGTGGGATCACTACCACTGTATCCCATGTCATGGCACATACTACGTTTAGGACATCATATCCACTATATAAGTTCTCACCCACACTGTGTGTATGAATACACAAGCTCTATGTCTGTCTTGAAACCCGTTCTAACTGCCATCACATCCACTGTATATGTCATCCCACCCACTTTGTCGACGCCATCACACCAACTATGTAGGAGATCACAGGTGGCATATGTATGCCATCAGATGCACTACACATGACATCATATCCACACCCTATGACAACAATCCTCAGTATTTATGACATCACATGCAGTGTATTCATGACATCACACGCATTGTGTACGATATGACATTTCATCTACTGTGTATGATATCACATTCACTATATAAGTGACATCATACAATGACTCTATCTATGACATCACACACTCTACCTTTATGAACTTATCTACTTGATATGGCATCACACACAGTGTTATGAGAACAGAACCGTTGTGTCCTTCACAGACACCATATCTGATATCACACTGACTGTATCTGTATCATCACTGCAAATGCATCAATTTTATCAAACCCAGTGTATGTATGACATCACCTCCACTATATGTATGAAATCATATGTAACACCTATGACATCAAATCCACTCTTTACGACATCACACCACTTTATATATGACATCACGTTCACTATATCTGACCTCACATCACCTGGATCTGTGTCATCAGACCCAGTCTATCAATGATATCACAAACAATATATATATGATATCACATCCAGTATACATGTGACATCCTATCCACTTTATTTATGACACCACAACCACTCTGTATAACATCAAAACCCTCTGTGTCACTGACACCACACTTGGCATATGTATGATATCATTTGCACTGTAGATGGCATCTCATCCTCTTTATAACAGCAAACCACAGTATTTATGATGTCACATCCACTTCAGATATGACGTCTCACCCACTATACGGGACAGCACACCCACTGTATCTTTGCCATCACAACCTCTCCACTGATATCACACGCACTTTGATGTGACATCATACCCACTATACGTGTGATATCAGTTGCACTCTATAACATCACAACTACTCCTTAAGTCTTCACACTACTGCACTTATGACGTCACAACCTCTATATATGAAACCACATCCAGTACGCAGGGCAATATATACCCTATACATGCGACATCACAGCAAATACTCTGTGTCATCACACTCACTGTATTGAAAACGTCACACCTACTCTTCGTATGACATCACATTCTGCGTATGTATAGCATTTTGCACTGGAGAAGACATCACATCCTCACGTTATGACATCAAACCACCATTTCTAAGGCATCACACACAGTATATTTGACATCATATCCACAGTATCTCTGTCATCACATCCAGTGTTTTGATGATATCACAACAAGTGTATCTATGACATCTCATCTGCTATATATGATGACATCATATCCATTGTATACAATACATATTCAATAGTTTTGTTACGTCACTACCACTGTATCTGTGTCTCACACCCACTTTTTAATCTTATCACACCCTTTGTATGTATGACATCACACCAATGTTTGCGTACCATCATAAACACTGTTTAAGGCATCACATCCACATTTTATGACATGACACCACATTATTTATGACATCGCATACACTGTACTCATGACATCACTCCAAATATATCTGACATTGCATCCACTGTATCTGTGTCATCACAACCACTCTAATGATGATCTCAGACCAACTGTACGCATGACATCACACCCATTTTATGTATGATATCTTACGCACTATACATAACGTCGCATCCACTCTTTATGACTTCACACCATTGTAGTCATCGCATTACCTCCATTGCATTCGTGGAATCACAGACACTATAGATGAGATCACACCAATGACAACACAATCGTTTTATCTGCCATCTTACACATTGTATCTGAGACTACATCCACTGTATCTGTGCTCTCAAACCCAGTGTATCAATTATATCACACCCACTCTCTGGACGATATGACACACACTCTGAGTATGACAGCATATTCAGGATGAATGATATGACATAAACTCTTTATGACATCACAGCCCTATATGTATGACATCACAGCTAGTATATTTATGACATCATATCAATATTTATGATATCACACGTACTGCTTTCAAGAAAATGCATCGTCTATACCTGATATCTCACCCACTATATTTGACATCACTGCCACTGTATTTGTGCCATCACACACTAATGTGTACACGTGTAAACATGTGTATCGATGTACCTCTGTGTCGATGACATCACAAGTATGTAAGTTATGACACGGCACACTTATGACATCATACACATTCTACATGATATCACATTCACACTTTATGACATCAATGATCAGTATTTATGACATCACAGACACTGCATTCATGACATCAGATCCCCTCTATATGACATCACATCCACGGTTTATACCATCTCATCCCCTATACCTCTGACATCACAGCCACTCCATCTGTACCATCACATCCACTATGGTTCTGAGTTCATATTCACTATATTTGACATGAAACACACCGTGTTAAGACAATACAAACACTCTATCTGACAGCATAACTTCCATAATCTGTATCAGTGTGATAACTCCCATTCTGTCAATGATATACCACACACTGTATGCAGGTCACCACCCATACTATATGAATAGAACACCATGCAGTATATACAACATCACACCCACGCTGGGTGACATCAAGTGACTCTATTCATGACATCAAATCTCCTTTATCTCACATCACAACCTTTATATCTGACAACACATCCACTATTCCTGTGTCACACACACAGATTATCGATCATATAACACCCTCTGTATATATGATATCACAGCCACAATACCTATGACATCTTATGAACTACATAGGACATCACATCCACTCTGTATGATATCACAACACTCTATGACATCACACACACTGTTGTCATGTCATCAACCCAGTATATCTGATATCGCATCCACTGTACATGGGTCATTACTGAGTATATTGATTATACCACACCAGCATTATGTGTGATATCAAACCCACTATACGTATGACATCCTATGATTAATTTGTGACATAACACCCACTCTTTCTGACATCAAAGGACTGTGTTCATGGCAAACAATACCCACTCGATTCATGAAACCACACCCGCTCTATAGGACACATCACATACACTGTATTTGTGACATCACAGCCACTGTAATTTTGACAAGACACCTACTATGCTTTAGACGCCATACTCAGTTAAAATAACATCTCACTTGTTATATGAGTGAGAACACTACCACTGTATCCCATGTCATGGCACATACTACGTTTAGGACATCATATCCACTATATACATTCTCACCCACACTGTGTGTATGACCACACAAGCTCTATGTCTGTCTTGAAACCCGTTCTAACTGCCAACACATCCACTGTATATGCCATCACACCCACTTTGTCGACGCCATCACACCAACTATGTAGGAAATCACAGGTGGCATATGTATGCCATCAGATGCACTACACATGACATCATATCCACACTCTATGACAACAATCCTCAGTATTTATGACATCACATGCAGTGTATTCATGACATCACACACATTGTGTACGATATGACATTTCATCTACTGTGTATGATATCACATTCACTATATAAGTGACATCATACAATGACTCTATCTATGACATCACACACTCTACCTTTATCAACTTATCTACTTGATATGGCATCACACACAGTGTTATGAAAACTGAACCGTTGTGTCCTTCACAGACACCATATCTGATATCACACCGACTGTATCTGTATCATCACTGCAAACGCATCAATTTTATCAAACCCAGTATATGTATGACATCACCTCCACTATATGTATGAAATCATATGTAACACATATGACATCAAATCCACTCTTTACGACATCACACCACTTTATTTATGACATCACGTCCACTATATCTGACCTCACATCAACTGGATCTGTGTCATCAGACCCAGTCTATCAATGATATCACAAACAATATATATATGCTATCACATCCAATATACTTGTGACATCCTATCCCCTTTATTTATGACACCACAACCACTCTGTATAACATCAAAACCCTCTGTGTTTCTGACACCACACTTGTCATATGTATGATATAATTTACACTGTAGATGGCTACTCATCCTCTTTATAACAGCAAACCACAGTATTTATGATGTCACATCCAATTCAGACATGATGTCTCACCCATTATACGGGACAGCACACCCACTCTATCTTTGCCATCACAACCTCTCCACTGATATCACACGCACTTTGATGTGACATCACACCCACTATACGTGTGACATCAGTTGCACTCTATAACATCACATCTACTCCTTAAGTCTTCACACTACTGCACTTATGACGTCACAACCTCTATATATGAAACCACATCCAGTACGCAGGGCAATATATACCCTATATATGCGACATCACAACAAATACTCTGTATTGACAACGTCACACCTACTCTTTGTATGATATTACATTTTGCGTATGTATAGCATTTTGCACTGTGGAAGAAATCACATCCTCACATTATGACATCAAACCACCATTTCTAAGGCATCACACACAGTATATTTGACATCATATCCACAGTATCTCTGTCATCACATCCAGTGTTTTGATGATATCACAACAAGTGTATCTATGAGATCTCATCCGCTATATATGATGACATCATATCCATTGTATACAATACATATTCAATAGTTTTGTTACGTCACTACCACTGTATCTGTGTCTCACACCCACTTTTTAATCTTATCACAACCTTTGTATGTATGACATCACACCAATGTTTGCGTACCATCATAAACACTGTTTAAGGCATCACATCCACATTTTATGACATGACACCACATTATTTATGACATCGCATACACTGTACTCATGACATCACTCCAAATATATCTGACATTGCATCCACTGTATCTGTGTCATCACAACCACTCTAATGATGATCTCAGACCAACTGTACGCATGACATCACACCCATTTTATGTATGATATCTTACGCACTATACATAACGTCGCATCCACTCTTTATGACTTCACACCATTGCAGTCATCGCATTACCTCCATTGCATTCGTGGAATCACAGACCCTATAGATGAGATCACACCAATGACAACACAATAGTTTTATCTGCCATCTTACACATTGTATCTGAGACTACATCCACTGTATCTGTGCTCTCAAACCCAGTGTATCAATTATATCACACCCACTCTCTGGACGATATGACACACACTCTGAGTATGACAGCATATTCAGAATGAATGATATGACATAAACTCTTTATGACATCACAGCCCTATATGTATGACATCACAGCTAGTATATTTATGACATCATATCAAATATTTATGATATCACACGTACTGCTTTCAAGAAAATGCATCGTCTATACCTGATATCTCACCCACTATATTTGACATCACTGCCACTGTATTTGTGCCATCACACTAATGTGTACACGTGTAAACATGGGTATCGATGTACCTCTGTGTCGATGACATCACAAGTATGTAAGTTATGACACGGCACAGTTATGACATCATACACATTCTACATGATATCACATTCACACTTTATGACATCAATGATCAGTATTTATGACATCACAGACACTGCATTCATGACATCAGATCCCCTCTATATGACATCACATCCACGGTTTATACCATCTCATCCCCTATACCTCTGACATCACAGCCACTCCATCTGTACCATCACATCCACTATGGTTCTGAGTTCATATTCACTATATTTGACATGAAACACACCGTGTTAAGACAATACAAACACTCTATCTGACAGCATAACTCCATAATCTGTATCAGTGTGAGTTAACTCCCATTCTGTCAATGATATACCACACACACTGTAATGCAGGTCACCACCCCATACTATATGAATAGAACACTATGCAGTATATACAACATCACACCCACGCTGGGTGACATCAAGTGACTCTATTCATGACATCAAATCTCCTTTATCTCACATCACAACCTTTATATCTGACAAACACATCCACTATTCCTGTGTCACACACACAGATTTATCGATCATATAACACCCTCTGTATATATGATATCACAGCCACAATACCTATGACATCTTATGAACTACATAGGTTTCAACAATCATCATCATCCATCTGTATGATATCACAACACTCTATGACATCACACACACTGTTGTCATGTCATCAACCCAGTATATCTGATATCGCATCCACTGTACATGGGTCATTACTGAGTATATTGATTATACCACACCAGCATTATGTGTGATATCAAACCCACTATACGTATGACATCCTATGATTAATTTGTGACATAACACCCACTCTTTCTGACATCAAAGGACTGTGTTCATGGCAACATACCCACTCGATTCATGAAACCACACCCGCTCTATAGGACATCACATACACTGTATTTGTGACATCACAGCCACTGTAATTTTGACAAGACACCTACTATGCTTTAGACGCCATACTCAGTTAAAATAACATCTCACTTGTTATATGAGTGAGAACACTACCACTGTATCCCATGTCATGGCACATACTACGTTTAGGACATCATATCCACTATATACATTCTCACCCACACTGTGTGTATGACCACACAAGCTCTATGTCTGTCTTGAAACCCGTTCTAACTGCCAACACATCCACTGTATATGCCATCACACCCACTTTGTCGACGCCATCACAGCAACTATGTAGGAAATCACAGGTGGCATATGTATGCCATCAGATGCACTACACATGACATCATATCCACACTCTATGACAACAATCCTCAGTATTTATGACATCACATGCAGTGTATTCATGACATCACACACATTGTGTACGATATGACATTTCATCTACTGTGTATGATATCACATTCACTATATAAGTGACATCATACAATGACTCTATCTATGACATCACACACTCTACCTTTATCAACTTATCTACTTGATATGGCATCACACACAGTGTTATGAAAACTGAACCGTTGTGTCCTTCACAGACACCATATCTGATATCACACCGACTGTATCTGTATCATCACTGCAAACGCATCAATTTTATCAACCCAGTATATGTATGACATCACCTCCACTATATGTATGAAATCATATGTAACACATATGACATCAAATCCACTCTTACGACATCACACCACTCTTTATTTTATGACATCACGTCCACTATATCTGACCTCACATCAACTGGATCTGTTGTCATCAGACCCAGTCTATCAATGATATCACAAACAATATATATATGCTATCACATCCAATATACTTGTGACATCCTATCCCCTTTATTTATGACACCACAACCACTCTGTATAACATCAAAACCCTCTGTGTTTCTGACACCACACTTGTCATATGTATGATATCATTTGCACTATAGATGGCTACTCATCCTCTTTATAACAGCAAACCACAGTATTTATGATGTCACATGCAATTCAGACATGATGTCTCACCCATTATACGGGACAGCACACCCACTCTATCTTTGTCATCACAACCTCTCCACTGATATCACACGCACTTTGATGTGACATCACACCCACTATACGTGTGACATCAGTTGCACTCTATAACATCACATCTACTCCTTAAGTCTTCACACTACTGCACTTATGACGTCACAACCTCTATATATGAAAAACCACATCCAGTACGCAGGCAATATATACCTATATATGCGACATCACAACAAATACTCTGTGTCATCACACCCACTGTATTGACAACGTCACACCTACTCTTTGTATGATATCACATTCTGCATATGTATAGCATTTTGCACTGTGGAAGAAATCACATCCTCACGTTATAACATCAAACCACCATTTCTAAGGCATCACACACAGTATATTTGACATCATATTCACAGTATCTCTATCATCACATCCAGTGTTTTGATGAAATCACAACATGTGTATCGATGAGATCTCATCCGCTATATACGATGACATCATATCCATTGTATACAATACATATTCAGAAGTTTTGTTACGTCACTACCACTGTATCTGTGTCTCACACCCACTTTTTAATCTTATCACAACCTTTGTATGTATGACATCACACCAATGTTTGCGTACCATCATAAACACTGTTTGAAGGCATCACATCCACATTTTATGACATGACACCACATTATTTATGACATCGCATACACTGTACTCATGACATGACATCACTCCAAATATATCTGACATTGCATCCACTGTATCTGTGTCATCACAACCATTCTAATGATGATCTCAGACCAACTGTACGCATGACATCACACCCATTTTATGTATGATATCTTACGCACTATATACATAACGTCGCATCCACTCTTTATGACTTCACACCATTGTAGTCATCGCATACCTCCATTGCATTCGTGGCATCACAGACCACTATAGATGAGATCACACCAATGACAACACAAACGTTTTATCTGCCATCTTACCCATTGTATCTGAGACTACATCCACTGTATCTGTGCTCTCAAACCCAGTGTGTATCAATTATACCACACCCACTCTCTGGACGATATGACACACACTCTGAGTATGACAGCATATTCATGATGAATGATATGACATAAACTCTTTATGACATCACAGCCCTATATGTATGACATCACAGCTAGTAGTATTTTTGACATCATATCAAATATTTATGATATCACACGTACTGCTTTCAAGAAAATGCATCGTCTATACCTGATATCTCACCCACTATATTTGACATCACTGCCACTGTATTTGTGCCATCACACTAATGTGTACTCGTGTGTAAACATGGGTATCGATGTACCTCTGTGTTCGATGACATCACAAGTATGTAAGTTATGACACGGCACAGTTATGAACATCATAACACATTCTACATGACTTATCACATTCACACTTTATGACATCAATGATCAGTATTTATGACATCACAGACACTGCATTCATGACATCAGATCCCCTCTATATGACATCACATCCACGGTTTAATACCATCTCATCCCCTATACCTCTGACATCACAGCCACTCCATCTGTACCATCACATCCACTATGGTTCTGAGTTCATATTCACTATATTTGACATGAAACACACCGTGTTAAGACAATACAAACACTCTATCTGACAGCATAACTTCCATAATCTGTATCAGTGTGATAACTCCCATTCTGTCAATGATATACCACACACTGTATGCAGGTCACCACCCATACTATATGAATCGAACACCATATGCAGTATATACAACATCACACCCACGCTGGGTGACATCAAAAGTGACTCTATTCATGACATCAAATCTCCTTTATCTCCACATCACAACCTTTATATCTGACAACACATCCACTATTCCTGTGTCACACACACAGATTATCGATCATATAACACCCTCTGTATATATGATATCACAGCCACAATACCTATGACATCTTATGAACTACATAGGACATCACATCCACTCTGTATGATATCACAACACTCTATGACATCACACACACTGTTGTCATGTCATCAACCCCGTATATCTGATATCGCATCCACTGTACATGGGTCATTACTGAGTATATTGATTATACCACACCAGCTTATGTGTGATATCAAACCCACTATACGTATGACATCCTATGATTAATTTGTGACATAACACCCACTCTTTCTGACATCAAAGGACTGTGTTCATGGCAACATACCCACTCGATTCATGAAACCACACCTGCTCTATAGGACATCACATACACTGTATTTGTGAACATCACAGCCACTGTAATTTTGACAAGACACCTACTATGCTTTAGACTCCATACTCAGTTAAAATAACATCTCACTTGTTATATGATGAGAACACTAACCACTGTATCCCATGTCATGGCACATACTACGTTTAGGACATCATATCCACTATATACATTCTCACCCACACTGTGTGTATGACCACACAAGCTCTATGTCTGTCTTGAAACCGTTCTAACTGCCAACACATCCACTGTATATGCCATCACACCCACTTTGTCGACGCCATCACAGCAACTATGTAGGAAATCACAGGTGGCATATGTATGCCCATCAGATTGACAACAATCCTCAGTATTTATGACATCACATGCAGTGTATTCATGACATCACACGCAATGTGTAGGATATGACATTTCATCTACTGTGTATGATATCACATTCACTATATAAGTGACATCATACAATGACTCTATCTATGACATCACACACTCTACCTTTATGAACATATCTACTTGATACACCATCACACACAGTGTTATGAGTACAGAACCGTTCTGTCCTTCACAGACACCATATCTGATATCACACTGACTGTATCTGTATCATCACTGCAAACGCATCAATTTTATCAAACCTAGTGTATGTATGACATCACCTCCACTATGTGTATGAAGTCATATGTAACACATATGACATCAAATCCATTCTTTACGACATCACACCACTTTATTTATGACATCACGTCCACTATATCTGACCTCACATCAACTGGATCTGTGTCATCACACACAGTCTATCAATGATATCACAAACAATATATATATGCTATCACATCCAGTATACGTGTGACATCCTATCCCCTTTATTTATGACACCACGACCACTCTGTATAACATCAAAACCCTCTGTGTTTCTGACACCACACTTGCCATATGTATGATATCATTTGCACTGTAGATGGCATCTCATCCTCTTTATAACAGCAAACCACAGTATTTATGATGTCACATCCAATTCAGACATGACGTCTCACCCACTATACGGGACAGCACACCCACTGTATCTTTGCCATCACAACCTCTCCACTGATATCACACGCACTTTGATGTGACATCACACCCACTATACGTGTGACATCACTTGCACTCTATAACATCACATCTACTCCTTAAGTCTTCACACTACAGCACTTATGACGTCACAACCTCTATATATGAAACCACATCCAGTATGCAGGGCAATATATACCCTATACATGCGACATCACAGCAAATACTCTGTGTCATCACACCCACTGTATTGACAACGTCACAACTACTCTTTGTATGACATCACATTCTGCGTATGTATAGCATTTGCACTGTAGAATACATCACATCTTCACGTTATGACATCAAACCACAATTTCTAAGGCATCACACAAAGTATATTTGACATCATATCCACAGTATCTCTGTCATCACATCCAGTGTTTTGATGATATCACAACAAGTGTATCTATGAGATATCCACTATATATGATGATATCATATCCATTGTATACAATACATATTCAAAAGTTTTGTTACGTCACTACCACTGTATCTAAGTCTCACACCCACTCTTTCATCTTATCACACCCTTTGTATATATGACATCACACCAATGTTTGCGTACCATCATAAACACTGTTTAAGGCATCACATCCACATTTTATGACATGACACCACAGTATTTATGACATCACAGACACTGCATTCATGACATCAGATCCCCTCTATATGACATCACATCCACGGTTTATGACATCTCATTCCCTATATCTGTGACATCAGAGCAACTCCATCTGTCCCATCACATCCACTGTGGTTCTGAATTCATATCACTATATTTGACATGAAAACACACGAGTAAAGAGAGTACAACCACTCTATCTGACAGCATAAACTCCATAATCTGCATCAGTGTGATGACACCCACTCTATCAATGATATAACACACACTGTATGTAGGACACCACACATACTATATGCATCGAACAATATGCAGAATATATGCCATCACACCCACGCTGAGTGACATAAATTCACTCTATTCATGACATCAAATTTTCTTTTTCTCACATCATACCCTTTATATCTGACAGCAAATCCACTCTACCAGTGTCATCACACACAGATTATTGATCATATAGCCCCCATTGTATGTATGATACCACAGCCACCATGTCTGTGACATCTTATGAACTACATATGACAACACATCCACTCCGTATGATATCACACCACTCTATGACATCACACCCACTCTTCTCATGTCATCAACGAGGTATATCTGACATCGCATCCCCTTTACCTGGGTCATTACTGAGTATATTGATTATACCACACCAGCATTATGTGTGATATCAAGCCCACTGTATGTATGACATCCTGTGATTAATTTGTGACCTAACACCCACTCTTTATGACATCACAAGTCTGTATTCATGGCAACACATGCAATCGTTTCATGACACCACACCAACTGTATATGACATCACATACACTCTACTTGTGACATCACGGCCACTGTAATTAAGACAAGACACCTACTAAGCTTTAGACAACTTCCTCAGTAAAAATAGCATTGCACTTGCTATATAAACCTGAACACTACCACTGTATCCGATGTCATGGCACATACTACGTTTAGGACATCATATCCACTATATACGTTCTCACCCACACTCTGTGTATGACTACACAAGCTCTATGTCTGTCTTGAAACTCGTTCTAACTGCCATCACATCCACTCTATATGTCATCACCCCCACTTTGTCGACGCCATCACACCAACTATGTAGGAGATCACAGGTGGCATATGTATGCCATCAGATGCAGTACACATGACATCATATCCACACTCTATGACAACAATCCTCACTATTTATGACATCACATGCGCTGTATTCATGACATCAAACGCATTACATTCGATATGACATTTCTTCCACTGTGTATGATATCACAGTCACTATATAGGGTGACATCATAAAATGACTCTATCTATGACATCACACACTCTACCTTTACGACTTATCTACTTTATATGGCATCACACACAGTTATGAGAACAGAACCATTGTGTACTTCACAGACACCATATCTGATATCACACCCACAGTATCTGTGTTATCACAGAAAATGTATCAGTTTTATCAAACCCATCCACTGTTTTACGAAAT
>JAJLRB010001007.1:0-23237 GCA_020976825.1 Odocoileus hemionus
ACTTACTTATGACCTCACAACATCTATGTATGAAACCACATCCAGTATGTAGGGCAATATATACCCTGTACATGTGACATCACAGCAAATAATCCTTGTCATCACACCGACTGTATTGACCACGTCACACCTACTCTTGTATGACATCACAATATGTGTATGTGCAGCATTTTGCCCTGTGGAAGACATCACATCCTCACATTACGACATCAAACCACCATTTCTAAGGGCATCACGCACACTATATTTGACATCATACCCACAGTATCTCTGTCATCACATCCACTGTATTGATGATATCACAACAAGTGTATCTATGAGATCTCATGCGCTATATATGATGACATCATATCCATTGTATACAATACATATTCACTAGTTTTGTTACCTCACAACCACTGTATCTTCTGTGTCTCACACCCACTTTTCCATCTTATCACACCTTTTGTATGTATGACATCACACCCCTGTTTGCGTACCATCATAAACACTATTGAAGGCATCACATCCACATTTTATGACATGACACCACATTATTTATGACATCGCATGCACTGTACTCATGACATCACTCCAAATATATCTGACATTGCATCCACTGTACCTGTGTCATCACAACCACTCTGTAATGATGATCTCAGACCAACTGTACGTAGGACATCACACCATTTTATGTATGACATCTTAGGCACTATACAAAACTTCGCATCCACTCTATATGTGTCTTCACACCATTGCAGTCATCGCATTACCTCCATTGCATTTGTGGCATCACAGACACTATAGACGAGATCACACACATGACAACACAAATGTTATATCTGCCATCTCACCCATTGTATCTGAGACTACATCCACTGTATGCTTGTCCTCAAACCCAGAGTATCAATGTTACCACACCCACTCTCTGGACGATATCACGCACACTCTATGTATGACAGCACATTCAGGATGAATGACATGACATAAACGCTTTATGACATCACAGCCCTATATGTATGACATCACAGCTAGTATATTTATGACATCATACCAATATATATGATATCACACATACTGCTTTCATGACAATGCAACGTCTACACCTGACATCTCACACACTATATTTGACATCACTGCCACTGTATTTGTGCCATCACACAGATGACACACACGTTTTGTATCGATGTACCTCTGTGTCGATGACATCACACAAGTATGTAAGTCATGACAGGGCACTCAATGACATCATACACACTTCTACATGACATCACATTCACACTTTATGATATCACTGATCAGTATTGATGACATCACAAACACTGCATTCATGACATCAGATCCCCCTATATGACATCACCATCCACGGTTTATGACATCTCATCCCCTATATCAGTGACATCACAGCCACTCCATCTGTCCCCATCACATCCACTATGGTTCTGAATTCATATCCACTATATTTGAGACATGAAACACACCGTGTAAAGACAATACAACCACTCTATCTGACAGCATAACCTCCATATATCTGTATCAGTGTGATGACACCCACTCTATCAATGTTATAACACACCACTGTATGTAGGACATACCACACATACTATATGTATCGAACAATACTGCAGTATATATGAGCATCACACTCACCTGACCCACGTCTGAGTGACGTAAATTCACTCTATGCGTGACTCAAATCTTCTTTCTTTCTCATCATCACATAGCCTGTTATATCTGACAGCAACATATCACTGTACCTGTGTCATCTCACACTAGATTATCGATCATATAACCCCCATTGTATGAGTATGATACCACAGCCATCACAATGCTCTATGATATCTTATGAACTACATATGACATCACATCCACTCTGTATGCATATCACACCACTCTGTGACAATCACACCCACTGTTCTCAGCATTAACCCAGTAAATCAGACATTGCATCCCTGTACATGGTCATTACTGAGTAATATTGATTATACACACCCAACATATGTTGATAACCAATCCCCCTGTCTGTAAACATCCTGTGATTATTTGTGACCTAACACCCACCTTTATGACATCACAAGTCTGTATTCATGGCAACACATGCAATCGATTCATGACACCACAACCACTGTATATAAATCACATACACTCTACTTGGTGACATCACACCACTGTAATATGACAAGACCAACCTACTATGCTTTAGACACCATACTCAGTAAAAAATATCATCCGCACTAGTTATATAATGGTAACACAACACTGTATACCCGATGTCATGGCACATACACGTTTAGGACATCATATCCACTATAAACGCTTCCTCACCCTACACTGTTGTATGACTACACAAGCCTCTATGCTCTGTCTTGAAACTCGTTCTAACTGCCATCACAAACCACTCTATAATTCCACACGAATACACGTGAAAATCACAGCCAAAACAAACAACAGCACTATTAGAAGAACATAATCCAATCACCCCCTATCTAAACCATCCATCGAACAGAAATCACGATCACACCTCACTATTTTGTCGAACGCAATCACACAACTCTGTAAGAGACACAGGTGCATATGTATGCCATCTAGTATGTCACTACACATGACATCATAATTCCACACTCTATGACCGACAATCCTCAGTGAATTTATGACATCACATGCGCTTGGTATTCATGATATCACACGCATTACATACGAAATGACTATTTCATCTACTAACATAATGATATCACATTCACTATATATGTTTACATCATCAATTACTCTATCTATGACATCAACACACATCTACCTTTACCGACTTAACTACTTTATAAAGCATCACACACGAGTGTCATGAGAACAGAACCATTGTGTACTTCACATACACCCAATATCCTGACCTCATCACGACCCCGGTAAACTGAGTTCACCAGCAAATTTATCAGTTTTAATCAAACCCAAGGGAACGTATGACATCACCTTCCACTTATATGGATGAAATCATATGTAATACCTAGACAATCACATCCACTCTTTAACGTCATCACCCCAACTATTATTTACTGACATCCACGTTCCACTATATCTGACCATCACATCAACTGACTGTGTCGCCGTCACACCCAGTCTATCGAATGATATCACAACCTAATATGTATAAATGATATCACATCCAGTATAACTGTTTTACAACCTATGCACTATATTTATGACATCACACCCAGTCTGTATAACATCACAAACTCTGTGTTGCTGACACCACACTCGGCCTATGTATGATAATCATTTGCACTGTAGATGGCATCACATCCTCTTTAAAACAGCAAAACCACAGCATTAATGATTTTACACGTCCAACATCAGGCATGACCGTCACACCCCACTATATGAGACAGCACACACCACTGTTTCTTTGCCATCAAAACCTCTTCCACTGATATCACGCCCGCCAATTTTATGTAACTACACACCCACAATATGTGTGACATCAGATTGCACTCTATAACATCACATCTACTCCTGAAGCCTTCACACTACTGTACTTATGACGTCACAACTTCTATGTATGAAACCCACATCCAGTATGTAGGGCAATTATATACCCTATACATGTGACATCACAGCAAAATAATCTGTGTCATCACACCGACTGTATTTGACCACGTCCACACCTACTCCTTGTATGACATCACACTCTGCGTATGTGTAGCATATTTGCACTGTGAAGACAAAGGCACATCTCACATTACGACATCAAACCACCATTTTAAGGCATCACGCACCACTATATTTGACATCATATCCACAGAATCATTCTCATCACATCCACTGTATTGATGATATCACAACAAGTGTATCTATGAGATCTCATCCACTTATATATGATGACATCGTATCCATTGTATCAATGTCATATTACACTAGTTTTTGGTTACCTCACAACCACTGTATCTGTGTCTCACACCCACTCTTTCCATCTTATCACACCCTTTGTATGTATGACATCACACCCCTGTTTGCGTACCATCATAAACACTATTTAAGGCATCACGTCCACATTTTTATGACATGACACCACACATCTATTTATGACATCGCATCCACTGTACTGATGACATCACTCCAAATATATCTGACATTGCATCCACTGTATCTGTGTCATCACAACCACTCTAATGATGACCTCAGACCAACTGTACGTATACCATCACACCCCTTTTATGTATGACATCTTAGGCACTATACGAAACGTCGCATCCACTCTTTATGACGTCAAGCCATTGCAGTCATCGCATTACCTCCATTGCATTCGTGGCATCACAAACACTATAGATGAGATCACACACATGACAACACAAATGTTATATCTGCCATCTCACCCATTGTATCTGAGACTACATCCACTGTATGCTTGTCCTCAAACCCAGTGTATCAATGATTACCACACACCCATTCTCTGGACGATATCACACACACTCTATGAATGACAGCACTTTCAGGATGAATGACATGACATAAACTCTTTATGATATCACAGCCCTATCTGTATGACTTCACAGCTAGTATATTTATGACATCACATGCAATATATATGATATCACACATGCTGCTTTCATGAGAAAGCAACGTCTACACATGACATCTCACACACTATATTTGACATCACAGTCACTGTATTTGTGCCATAACACAGAAGACACACACGTGTGTATCGATGTACCTCTGTGTCGATGACATCAGAACAAGTATGTAAGTCATGACAGGGCACACATATGACATCATACACATTCTACATGACATCACATTCACACTTTATGATAACAATGATCAGTATTTAGGACATCACAAACACTGCATTCATGGCATCAGATCCCCTCCATATGACATCACATCCACGGTTTATGACATCTCATTCCCTATATCTGTGACATCAGAGCAACTCCATCTGTCCCATCACATCCACTGTGGTTCTGAATTCATATCCACTATATTTGACATGAAACACACCGTGTAAAGAGAGTACAACCACTCTATCTGACAGCATAAACTCCATAATCTGCATCAGTGTGATGACACCCACTCTATCAATGATATAACACACACTGTATGTAGGACACCACACATACTATATGCATCGAACAATATGCAGAATATATGCCATCACACCCACGCTGAGTGACATAAATTCACTCTATTCATGACATCAAATTTTCGTTTTCTCACATCATACCCTTTATATCTGACAGCAATCCACTGTCTCTACCTGTGTCATCACACACAGATTATTGATCATATAGCCCCCATTGTATGTATGATACCACAGCCACAATGTCTATGACATCTTATGAACTACATATGACAACACATCCACTCCGTATGATATCACACCACTCTATGACATCACACCCACTCTTCTCATGTCATCAACGCAGTATATCTGACATCGCATCCCCTGTACCTGGGTCATTACTGAGTATATTGATTATACCACACCAGCATTTTGTGTGATATCAATCCCACTATGTATGACATCCTGTGATTAATTTGTGACCTAACACCCACTCTTTATGACATCACAAGTCTGTATTCATGGCAACACATGCAATCGTTTCATGACACCACACCAACTGTATATGACATCACATACACTCTACTTGTGACATCACGGCCACTGTAATTATGACAAGACACCTACTAAGCTTTAGACAACTTCCTCAGTAAAAATAACATCGCACTTGCTATATATGAACGGGAACACTACCACTCTGTATCCGATGTCATGGCACATACACTACGTTTAGGACATCATATCCACTTATATAGTTCTCACCCACACTCTGTGTATGACTACACAAGCTCTATGTCTGTCTTGAAACTCGTTCTAACTGCCATCACATCCACTCTATATGTCAATCACCCCCACTTTGTCGACGCCATCACACCAACTATGTAGGAGATCACAGGTGGCATATGTATGCCATCAGATGCAGTACACATGACATCATATCCACACTCTATGACAACAATCCTCAGTATTTATGACATCACATGCGCTGTATTCATGACATCACACGCATTACATTCGATATGACATTTCATCTACTGTGTATGATATCACAGTCACTATATAGGGTGACATCATAAAATGACTCTATCTATGACATCACACACTCTACCTTTACGACTTATCTACTTTATATGGCATCACACACAGTTTTATGAGAACAGAACCATTGTGTACTTCACAACACCATATCTGATATCACAACGACTGTAACTTGTGTCATCACAGAAAATGTATCAGTTTTATCAAACCCAGTGTATGTATGACATCACCTCCACTATATATGTATGAAATCATATGTAAAATACCTATGACATCACATCCACTCTTTACGACATCACACCACTTTATTTATGACATCACGTTCACTATATTGACCTCACATCAACTGGATCTGTGTCGTCACATCCAGTCTATCGATGATATCACAACCAATATATATATATAATATCACATCCAGTATATGTTTGACATCCTATGCACACTATATTTATGACATCACACCCAGTCTGTATAACATCACAAACCTCTGTGTTGCTGACACCACACTCGGCCTATGTATGATATCATTTGCACTGTAGATGGCATCACATCCTCTTTAAAACAGCAAACCACAGTATTATTATGATGTCACATCCACATCAGACATGACGTCACACACCCACTATATGAGACAGCACACACACACTGTATCTTTGCCATCAAAACCTCTCCACTGATATCACACCAATTTTATGTGACATCACATCACATATATGTGTGACATCAGTTGCACTCTATAACATCACATCTACTCCTTAAGTCTTCACACTACTGTACTTATGACCTCACAACTTCTATGTATGAAACCACATCCAGTATGTAGGGCAATATATACCCTATACATGTGACATCACAGCAAATAATCCTGTGTCATCACACCAGCTGTATTGACCACGTCACACCTACTCTTGTATGACATCACACACTATGCGTATGTGTAGCATTTTGCACTGTGGAAGACATCACATCCTCACGTTACGACATCAAACCACCATTTCTAAGGCATCACACACACTATATTTTTGACATCATACCCACAGTATCTCTGTCATCACATCCACTGTATTGATGATATCACAACAAGTGTATCTATGAGAGATCTCATGCGATATATATGATGACATCATATCCATTGTATACAATACATATTCACTAGTTTTGTTACCACAACCACTGTATCTTCTGTGTCTCACACCCACTCTTTCCATCTTATCACACCCTTTGTATGTATGACATCACACCCCTGTTTGCGTACCATCATAAACACTATTGAAGGCATCACATCCACACATTTTATGACATGACACCACATTATTTATGACATCGCATGCACTGTACTCATGACATCACTCCAAATATATCTGACATTGCATCCACTGTACCTGTGTCATCACAACCACTCTAATGATGATCTCAGACCAACTGTACGTAGGACATCACACCCATTTTTATGTATGACATCTTAGGCACTATACAAAACTTCGCATCCACTCTATATGACTTCACACCCATTGCAGTCATCGCATTACCTCCATTGCATTTGTGGCATCACAGACACTATAGATGAGATCACACACATGACAACACAAATGTTATATCTGCCATCTCACCCATTGTATCTGAGACTACATCCACTGTATGCTTGTCCTCAAACCCAGAGTATCAATGTTACCACACCCACTCTCTGGACGATATCACGCACACTCTATGTATGACAGCACATTCAGGATGAATGACATGACATAAACGCTTTATGACATCACAGCCCTATATGTATGACATCACAGCTAGTATATTTATGACATCATACCAATATATATGATATCACACATACTGCTTTCATGACAATGCAACGTCTACACCTGACATCTCACACACTATATTTGACATCACTGCCACTGTATTTGTGCCATCACACAGATGACACACACGTTTGTATCGATGTACCTCTGTGTCGATGACATCACAACAAGTATGTAAGTCATGACAGGGCACACATATGACATCATACACATTCTACATGACATCACATTCACACTTTATGATATCACTGATCAGTATTGATGACATCACAAACACTGCATTCATGACATCAGATCCCCCCTATATGACATCACATCCACGGTTTATGACATCTCATCCCCTATATCAGTGACATCACAGCCACTCCATCTGTCCCATCACATCCACTATGGTTCTGAATTCATATCCACTATATTTGACATGAAACACACCGTGTAAAGACAATACAACCACTCTATCTGACAGCATAACCTCCATAATCTGTATCAGTGTGATGACACCCACTCTATCAATGTTATAACACACACTGTATGTAGGACACCACACATACTATATGTATCGAACAATATGCAGTATATATGACATCACACCCACGCTGAGTGACATAAATTCACTCTATGCGTGACATCAAATCTTCTTTTTCTCACATCACACCCTTTATATCTGACAGCACATCCACTGTACCTGTGTCATCACACACAGATTATCGATCATATAACCCCCATTGTATGTATGATACCACAGCCACAAAGTCTATGATATCTTATGAACTACATATGACATCACATCCACTCTGTATGATATCACACCACTCTATGACATCACACCCACTGTTCTCATGTCATTAACCCAGTATATCTGACATCGCATCCCCTGTACCTGGGTCATTACTGAGTATATTGATTATACCACACCAGCATTATGTGTGATAACAAACCCACTGTATGTATGACATCCTGTGATTAATTTGTGACCTAACACCCACTCTTTATGACATCACAAGTCTGTATTCATGGCAACACATGCAATCGATTCATGACACCACACCCACTGTATATGACATCACATACACTCTACTTGTGACATCACAGCCACTGTAATTATGACAAGACACCTACTATGCTTTAGACACCATACTCAGTAAAAATATCATCGCACTTGGTATATGAATGGGAACACTAACACTGTACCCGATGTCATGGCACATACTACGTTTAGGACATCATATCCACTATATACGTTCTCACCCACACTGTGTGTATGACTACACAAGCTCTATGTCTGTCTTGAAACCCGATCTAACTGCCATCACATCCACTCTATATGTCATCACACCCACTTTGTCGACGCCATCACACCAACTATGTAAGAGATCACAGGTGGCATATGTATGCCATCAGATGCACTACACATGACATCATAACCACACTCTATGACCACAATCCTCAGTATTTATGACATCACATGCACTGTATTCATGATATCACACGCATTGTATACGATATGACATTTCATCTACTACATATGATATCACAGTCACTATATACGTGACATCATAAAATGACTCTATCTATGACATCACACACTCTACCTTTACGACTTATCTACTTTATATAGCATCACACACAGTGTTATGAGAACAGAACCATTGTGTACTTCACAGACACCATATCTGACCTCACAACGACTGTAACTGTGTCATCACAGCAAATGTATCAATTTTATCAAACCCAGTGTATGTATGACATCACCTCCACTATATGTATGAAATCTTGTATAATACCTATGATATCACATCCACTCTTTACGCCATCACACCACTTTATTTATGACATCACTTCCACTATATTTGACATCACATCAACTGGATCTGTGTCGTCACACCCAGTCTATCGATGATATCACAACCTATATATATATGATATCACATCCAGTATACCTGTGACATCCTATGCACTATATTTATGACATCACACCCAATCTGTATAACATCCCACCCTCTGTGTTGCTGACACCACACTCGGCCTATGTATGATATCATTTGCACTGTAGATGGCATCACATCCTCTTTATAACAGCAAAACACAGTATTTATGATGTCACATCCACTTCAGACATGACGTCACACCCACTATATGAGACAGCACACCCACTGTATCTTTGCCATCAAAACCTCTCCACTAATATCACACCCACTTTTATGTGACATCACACCCACTATATGTGTGACATCAGTTGCACTCTGTAACATCACATCTACTCCTTAAGTCTTCACTCTACTGTACTTATGACCTCACAACATCTATGTATGAAACCACATCCAGTATGTAGGGCAATATATACCCTGTACATGTGACATCACAGCAAATAATCCTTGTCATCACACCGACTGTATTGACCACGTCACACCTACTCTTGTATGACATCACAATATGTGTATGTGCAGCATCTTTGCCCTGTGGAAGACATCACATCCTCACGTTACGACATCAAACCACCATTTCTAAGGCATCACGCACACTATATTTGACATCATACCCACCCACAGTATCTCTGTCATCACATCCACTGTATTGATGATATCACAACAAGTGTATCTATGAGATCTCATGCGCTATATATGATGACATCATATCCATTGTATACAATACATATTCACTAGTTTTTGTTACCTCACAACCACTGTATCTTCTGTGTCTCACACCCACTCTTTCCATCTTATCACACCCTTTGTATGTATGACATCACACCCCTGTTTGCGTACCATCATAAACACTATTGACGGCATCACATCCACATTTTATGACATGACACCACATTATTTATGACATCGCATGCACTGTACTCATGACATCACTCCAAATATATCTGACATTGCATCCACTGTACCTGTGTCATCACAACCACTCTAATGATGATCTCAGACCAACTGTACGTAGGACATCACACCCATTTTATGTATGACATCTTAGGCACTATACAAAACTTCGCATCCACTCTATATGACTTCACACCATTGCAGTCATCGCATTACCTCCATTGCATTTGTGGCATCACAGACACTATAGATGAGATCACACACATGACAACACAAATGTTATATCTGCCATCTCACCCATTGTATCTGAGACTACATCCACTGTATGCTTGTCCTCAAACCCAGAGTATCAATGTTACCACACCCACTCTCTGGACGATATCACGCACACTCTATGTATGACAGCACATTCAGGATGAATGACATGACATAAACGCTTTATGACATCACAGCCCTATATGTATGACATCACAGCTAGTATATTTATGACATCATACCAATATATATGATATCACACATACTGCTTTCATGACAATGCAACGTCTACACCTGACATCTCACACACTATATTTGACATCACTGCCACTGTATTTGTGCCATCACACAGATGACACACACGTTTGTATCGATGTACCTCTGTGTCGATGACATCACAACAAGTATGTAAGTCATGACAGGGCACACATATGACATCATACACATTCTACATGACATCACATTCACACTTTATGATATCACTGATCAGTATTGATGACACACAAACACTGCATTCATGACATCAGATCCCCCCTATATGACATCACATCCACGGTTTATGACATCTCATCCCCTATATCAGTGACATCACAGCCACTCCATCTGTCCCATCACATCCACTATGGTTCTGAATTCATATCCACTATATTTGACATGAAACACACCGTGTAAAGACAATACAACCACTCTATCTGACAGCATAACCTCCATAATCTGTATCAGTGTGATGACACCCACTCTATCAATGTTATAACACACACTGCATGTAGGACACCACACATACTATATGTATCGAACAATATGCAGTATATATGACATCACACCCATGCTGAGTGACATAAATTCACTCTATGCGTGACATCAAATCTTCTTTTTCTCACATCACACCCTTTATATCTGACAGCACATCCACTGTACCTGTGTCATCACACACAGATTATCGATCATATAACCCCCATTGTATGTATGATACCACAGCCACAAAGTCTATGATATCTTATGAACTACATATGACATCACATCCACTCTGTATGATATCACACCACTCTATGACATCACACCCACTGTTCTCATGTCATTAACCCAGTATATCTGACATCGCATCCCCTGTACCTGGGTCATTACTGAGTATATTGATTATACCACACCAGCATTATGTGTGATAACAAACCCACTGTATGTATGACATCCTGTGATTAATTTGTGACCTAACACCCACTCTTTATGACATCACAAGTCTGTATTCATGGCAACACATGCAATCGATTCATGACACCACACCCACTGTATATGACATCACATACACTCTACTTGTGACATCACAGCCACTGTAATTATGACAAGACACCTACTATGCTTTAGACACCATACTCAGTAAAGATATCATCGCACTTGGTATATGAATGGGAACACTAACACTGTACCCGATGTCATGGCACATACTACGTTTAGGACATCATATCCACTATATACGTTCTCACCCACACTGTGTGTATGACTACACAAGCTCTATGTCTGTCTTGAAACCCGATCTAACTGCCATCACATCCACTCTATATGTCATCACACCCACTTTGTCGACGCCATCACACCAACTATGTAAGAGATCACAGGTGGCATATGTATGCCATCAGATGCACTACACATGACATCATAACCACACTCTATGACCACAATCCTCAGTATTTATGACATCACATGCACTGTATTCATGATATCACACGCATTGTATACGATATGACATTTCATCTACCACATATGATATCACAGTCACTATATACGTGACATCATAAAATGACTCTATCTATGACATCACACACTCTACCTTTACGACTTATCTACTTTATATAGCATCACACACAGTGTTATGAGAACAGAACCATTGTGTACTTCACAGACACCATATCTGACCTCACAACGACTGTAACTGTGTCATCACAGCAAATGTATCAATTTTATCAAACCCAGTGTATGTATGACATCACCTCCACTATAGGTATGAAATCTTGTATAATACCTATGATATCACATCCACTCTTTACGCCATCACACCACTTTATTTATGACATCACTTCCACTATATTTGACATCACATCAACTGGATCTGTGTCGTCACACCCAGTCTATCGATGATATCACAACCTATATATATATGATATCACATCCAGTATACCTGTGACATCCTATGCACTATATTTATGACATCACACCCAATCTGTATAACATCCCACCCTCTGTGTTGCTGACACCACACTCGGCCTATGTATGATATCATTTGCACTGTAGATGGCATCACATCCTCTTTATAACAGCAAAACACAGTATTTATGATGTCACATCCACTTCAGACATGACGTCACACCCACTATATGAGACAGCACACCCACTGTATCTTTGCCATCAAAACCTCTCCACTAATATCACACCCACTTTTATGTGACATCACACCCACTATATGTGTGACATCAGTTGCACTCTGTAACATCACATCTACTCCTTAAGTCTTCACTCTACTGTACTTATGACCTCACAACATCTATGTATGAAACCACATCCAGTATGTAGGGCAATATATACCCTGTACATGTGACATCACAGCAAATAATCCTTGTCATCACACCGACTGTATTGACCACGTCACACCTACTCTTGTATGACATCACAATATGTGTATGTGCAGCATCTTTGCCCTGTGGAAGACATCACATCCTCACGTTACGACATCAAACCACCATTTCTAAGGCATCACGCACACTATATTTGACATCATACCCACAGTATCTCTGTCATCACATCCACTGTATTGATGATATCACAACAAGTGTATCTATGAGATCTCATGCGCTATATATGATGACATCATATCCATTGTATACAATACATATTCACTAGTTTTGTTACCTCACAACCACTGTATCTTCTGTGTCTCACACCCACTCTTTCCATCTTATCACACCCTTTGTATGTATGACATCACACCCCTGTTTGCGTACCATCATAAACACTATTGACGGCATCACATCCACATTTTATGACATGACACCACATTATTTATGACATCGCATGCACTGTACTCATGACATCACTCCAAATATATCTGACATTGCATCCACTGTACCTGTGTCATCACAACCACTCTAATGATGATCTCAGACCAACTGTACGTAGGACATCACACCCATTTTATGTATGACATCTTAGGCACTATACAAAACTTCGCATCCACTCTATATGACTTCACACCATTGCAGTCATCGCATTACCTCCATTGCATTTGTGGCATCACAGACACTATAGATGAGATCACACACATGACAACACAAATGTTATATCTGCCATCTCACCCATTGTATCTGAGACTACATCCACTGTATGCTTGTCCTCAAACCCAGAGTATCAATGTTACCACACCCACTCTCTGGACGATATCACGCACACTCTATGTATGACAGCACATTCAGGATGAATGACATGACATAAACGCTTTATGACATCACAGCCCTATATGTATGACATCACAGCTAGTATATTTATGACATCATACCAATATATATGATATCACACATACTGCTTTCATGACAATGCAACGTCTACACCTGACATCTCACACACTATATTTGACATCACTGCCACTGTATTTGTGCCATCACACAGATGACACACACGTTTGTATCGATGTACCTCTGTGTCGATGACATCACAACAAGTATGTAAGTCATGACAGGGCACACATATGACATCATACACATTCTACATGACATCACATTCACACTTTATGATATCACTGATCAGTATTGATGACATCACAAACACTGCATTCATGACATCAGATCCCCCCTATATGACATCACATCCACGGTTTATGACATCTCATCCCCTATATCAGTGACATCACAGCCACTCCATCTGTCCCATCACATCCACTATGGTTCTGAATTCATATCCACTATATTTGACATGAAACACACCGTGTAAAGACAATACAACCACTCTATCTGACAGCATAACCTCCATAATCTGTATCAGTGTGTGATGACACCCACTCTATCAATGTTATAACACACACTGTATGTAGGACACCACACATACTATATGTATCGAACAATATGCAGTATATATGACATCACACCCACGCTGAGTGACATAAATTCACTCTATGCGTGACATCAAATCTTCTTTTTCTCACATCACACCCTTTATATCTGACAGCACATCCACTGTACCTGTGTCATCACACACAGATTATCGATCATATAACCCCCATTGTATGTATGATACCACAGCCACAAAGTCTATGATATCTTATGAACTACATATGACATCACATCCACTCTGTATGATATCACACCACTCTATGACATCACACCCACTGTTCTCATGTCATTAACCCAGTATATCTGACATCGCATCCCCTGTACCTGGGTCATTACTGAGTATATTGATTATACCACACCAGCATTATGTGTGATAACAAACCCACTGTATGTATGACATCCTGTGATTAATTTGTGACCTAACACCCACTCTTTATGACATCACAAGTCTGTATTCATGGCAACACATGCAATCGATTCATGACACCACACCCACTGTATATGACATCACATACACTCTACTTGTGACATCACAGCCACTGTAATTATGACAAGACACCTACTATGCTTTAGACACCATACTCAGTAAAAATATCATCGCACTTGGTATATGAATGGGAACACTAACACTGTACCCGATGTCATGGCACATACTACGTTTAGGACATCATATCCACTATATACGTTCTCACCCACACTGTGTGTATGACTACACAAGCTCTATGTCTGTCTTGAAACCCGATCTAACTGCCATCACATCCACTCTATATGTCATCACACCCACTTTGTCGACGCCATCACACCAACTATGTAAGAGATCACAGGTGGCATATGTATGCCATCAGATGCACTACACATGACATCATAACCACACTCTATGACCACAATCCTCAGTATTTATGACATCACATGCACTGTATTCATGATATCACACGCATTGTATACGATATGACATTTCATCTACTACATATGATATCACAGTCACTATATACGTGACATCATAAAATGACTCTATCTATGACATCACACACTCTACCTTTACGACTTATCTACTTTATATAGCATCACACACAGTGTTATGAGAACAGAACCATTGTGTACTTCACAGACACCATATCTGACCTCACAACGACTGTAACTGTGTCATCACAGCAAATGTATCAATTTTATCAAACCCAGTGTATGTATGACATCACCTCCACTATATGTATGAAATCTTGTATAATACCTATGATATCACATCCACTCTTTACGCCATCACACCACTTTATTTATGACATCACTTCCACTATATTTGACATCACATCAACTGGATCTGTGTCGTCACACCCAGTCTATCGATGATATCACAACCTATATATATATGATATCACATCCAGTATACCTGTGACATCCTATGCACTATATTTATGACATCACACCCAATCTGTATAACATCCCACCCTCTGTGTTGCTGACACCACACTCGGCCTATGTATGATATCATTTGCACTGTAGATGGCATCACATCCTCTTTATAACAGCAAAACACAGTATTTATGATGTCACATCCACTTCAGACATGACGTCACACCCACTATATGAGACAGCACACCCACTGTATCTTTGCCATCAAAACCTCTCCACTAATATCACACCCACTTTTATGTGACATCACACCCACTATATGTGTGACATCAGTTGCACTCTGTAACATCACATCTACTCCTTAAGTCTTCACTCTACTGTACTTATGACCTCACAACATCTATGTATGAAACCACATCCAGTATGTAGGGCAATATATACCCTGTACATGTGACATCACAGCAAATAATCCTTGTCATCACACCGACTGTATTGACCACGTCACACCTACTCTTGTATGACATCACAATATGTGTATGTGCAGCATCTTTGCCCTGTGGAAGACATCACATCCTCACGTTACGACATCAAACCACCATTTCTAAGGCATCACGCACACTATATTTGACATCATACCCACAGTATCTCTGTCATCACATCCACTGTATTGATGATATCACAACAAGTGTATCTATGAGATCTCATGCGCTATATATGATGACATCATATCCATTGTATACAATACATATTCACTAGTTTTGTTACCTCACAACCACTGTATCTTCTGTGTCTCACACCCACTCTTTCCATCTTATCACACCCTTTGTATGTATGTATGACATCACACCCCTGTTTGCGTACCATCATAAACACTATTGAAGCATCACATCCACATTTTATGACATGACACCACATTATTTATGACATCGCATGCACTGTACTCATGACATCACTCCAAATATATCTGACATTGCATCCACTGTACCTGTGTCATCACAACCACTCTAATGATGATCTCAGACCAACTGTACGTAGGACATCACACCCATTTTATGTATGACATCTTAGGCACTATACAAAACTTCGCATCCACTCTATATGACTTCACACCATTGCAGTCATCGCATTACCTCCATTGCATTTGTGGCATCACAGACACTATAGATGAGATCACACACATGACAACACAAATGTTATATCTGCCATCTCACCCATTGTATCTGAGACTACATCCACTGTATGCTTGTCCTCAAACCCAGAGTATCAATGTTACCACACCCACTCTCTGGACGATATCACGCACACTCTATGTATGACAGCACATTCAGGATGAATGAATGACATGACATAAACGCTTTATGACATCACAGCCCTATATGTATGACATCACAGCTAGTATATTTATGACATCATACCAATATATATGATATCACACATACTGCTTTCATGACAATGCAACGTCTACACCTGACATCTCACACACTATATTTGACATCACTGCCACTGTATTTGTGCCATCACACAGATGACACACACGTTTGTATCGATGTACCTCTGTGTCGATGACATCACAACAAGTATGTAAGTCATGACAGGGCACACATATGACATCATACACATTCTACATGACATCACATTCACACTTTATGATATCACTGATCAGTATTGATGACATCACAAACACTGCATTCATGACATCAGATCCCCCCTATATGACATCACATCCACGGTTTATGACATCTCATCCCCTATATCAGTGACATCACAGCCACTCCATCTGTCCCATCACATCCACTATGGTTCTGAATTCATATCCACTATATTTTTGATGAAAACACACCGTGTAAAGACAATACAACCACTCTATCTGACAGCATAACCTCCATAATCTGTATCAGTGTGATGACACCCACTCTATCAATGTTATAACACACACTGTATGTAGGACACCACACATACTATATGTATCGAACAATATGCAGTATATATGACATCACACCCACGCTGAGTGACATAAATTCACTCTATGCGTGACATCAAATCTTCTTTTTCTCACATCACACCCCCTTTATATCTGACAGCACATCCACTGTACCTGTGTCATCACACACAGATTATCGATCATATAACCCCCATTGTATGTATGATACCACAGCCACAAAGTCTATGATATCTTATGAACTACATATGACATCACATCCACTCTGTATGATATCACACCACTCTATGACATCACACCCACTGTTCTCATGTCATTAACCCAGTATATCTGACATCGCATCCCCTGTACCTGGGTCATTACTGAGTATATTGATTATACCACACCAGCATTATGTGTGAACAAACAAACCCACTGTATGTATGACATCCTGTGATTAATTTGTGACCTAACACCCACTCTTTATGACATCACAAGTCTGTATTCATGGCAACACATGCAATCGATTCATGACACCACACCCACTGTATATGACATCACATACACTCTACTTGTGACATCACAGCCACTGTAATTATGACAAGACACCTACTATGCTTTAGACACCATACTCAGTAAAAATATCATCGCACTTGGTATATGAATGGGAACACTAACACTGTACCCGATGTCATGGCACATACTACGTTTAGGACATCATATCCACTATATACGTTCTCACCCACACTGTGTGTATGACTACACAAGCTCTATGTCTGTCTTGAAACCCGATCTAACTGCCATCACATCCACTCTATATGTCATCACACCCACTTTGTCGACGCCATCACACCAACTATGTAAGAGATCACAGGTGGCATATGTATGCCATCAGATGCACTACACATGACATCATAACCACACTCTATGACCACAATCCTCAGTATTTATGACATCACATGCACTGTATTCATGATATCACACGCATTGTATACGATATGACATTTCATCTACTACATATGATATCACAGTCACTATATACGTGACATCATAAAAATGACTCTATCTATGACATCACACACTCTACCTTTACGACTTATCTACTTTATATAGCATCACACACAGTGTTATGAGAACAGAACCATTGTGTACTTCACAGACACCATATCTGACCTCACAACGACTGTAACTGTGTCATCACAGCAAATGTATCAATTTTATCAAACCCAGTGTATGTATGACATCACCTCCACTATATGTATGAAATCTTGTATAATACCTATGATATCACATCCACTCTTTACGCCATCACACCACTTTATTTATGACATCACTTCCACTATATTTGACATCACATCAACTGGATCTGTGTCGTCACACCCAGTCTATCGATGATATCACAACCTATATATATATATGATATCACATCCAGTATACCTGTGACATCCTATGCACTATATTTATGACATCACACCCAATCTGTATAACATCCCACCCTCTGTGTTGCTGACACCACACTCGGCCTATGTATGATATCATTTGCACTGTAGATGGCATCACATCCTCTTTATAACAGCAAAACACAGTATTTATGATGTCACATCCACTTCAGACATGACGTCACACCCACTATATGAGACAGCACACCCACTGTATCTTTGCCATCAAAACCTCTCCACTAATATCACACCCACTTTTATGTGACATCACACCCACTATATGTGTGACATCAGTTGCACTCTGTAACATCACATCTACTCCTTAAGTCTTCACTCTACTGTACTTATGACCTCACAACATCTATGTATGAAACCACATCCAGTATGTAGGGCAATATATACCCTGTACATGTGACATCACAGCAAATAATCCTTGTCATCACACCGACTGTATTGACCACGTCACACCTACTCTTGTATGACATCACAATATGTGTATGTGCAGCATCTTTGCCCTGTGGAAGACATCACATCCTCACGTTTACGACATCAAACCACCATTTCTAAGGCATCACGCACACTATATTTGACATCATACCCACAGTATCTCTGTCATCACATCCACTGTATTGATGATATCACAACAAGTGTATCTATGAGATCTCATGCGCTATATATGATGACATCATATCCATTGTATACAATACATATTCACTAGTTTTGTTACCTCACAACCACTGTATCTTCTGTGTCTCACACCCACTCTTTCCATCTTATCACACCCTTTGTATGTATGACATCACACCCCTGTTTGCGTACCATCATAAACACTATTGAAGGCATCACATCCACATTTTATGACATGACACCACATTATTTATGACATCGCATGCACTGTACTCATGACATCACTCCAAATATATCTGACATTGCATCCACTGTACCTGTGTCATCACAACCACTCTAATGATGATCTCAGACCAACTGTACGTAGGACATCACACCCATTTTATGTATGACATCTTAGGCACTATACAAAACTTCGCATCCACTCTATATGACTTCACACCATTGCAGTCATCGCATTACCTCCATTGCATTTGTGGCATCACAGACACTATAGATGAGATCACACACATGACAACACAAATGTTATATCTGCCATCTCACCCATTGTATCTGAGACTACATCCACTGTATGCTTGTCCTCAAACCCAGAGTATCAATGTTACCACACCCACTCTCTGGACGATATCACGCACACTCTATGTATGACAGCACATTCAGGATGAATGACATGACATAAACGCTTTATGACATCACAGCCCTATATGTATGACATCACAGCTAGTATATTTTATGACATCATACCAATATATATGATATCACACATACTGCTTTCATGACAATGCAACGTCTACACCTGACATCTCACACACTATATTTGACATCACTGCCACTGTATTTGTGCCATCACACAGATGACACACACGTTTGTATCGATGTACCTCTGTGTCGATGACATCACAACAAGTATGTAAGTCATGACAGGGCACACATATGACATCATACACATTCTACATGACATCACATTCACACTTTATGATATCACTGATCAGTATTGATGACATCACAAACACTGCATTCATGACATCAGATCCCCCCTATATGACATCACATCCACGGTTTATGACATCTCATCCCCTATATCAGTGACATCACAGCCACTCCATCTGTCCCATCACATCCACTATGGTTCTGAATTCATATCCACTATATTTGACATGAAACACACCGTGTAAAGACAATACAACCACTCTATCTGACAGCATAACCTCCATAATCTGTATCAGTGTGATGACACCCACTCTATCAATGTTATAACACACACTGTATGTAGGACACCACACATACTATATGTATCGAACAATATGCAGTATATATGACATCACACCCACGCTGAGTGACATAAATTCACTCTATGCGTGACATCAAATCTTCTTTTTCTCACATCACACCCTTTATATCTGACAGCACATCCACTGTACCTGTGTCATCACACACAGATTATCGATCATATAACCCCCATTGTATGTATGATACCACAGCCACAAAGTCTATGATATCTTATGAACTACATATGACATCACATCCACTCTGTATGATATCACACCACTCTATGACATCACACCCCACTGTTCTCATGTCATTAACCCAGTATATCTGACATCGCATCCCCTGTACCTGGGTCATTACTGAGTATATTGATTATACCACACCAGCATTATGTGTGATAACAAACCCACTGTATGTATGACATCCTGTGATTAATTTGTGACCTAACACCCACTCTTTATGACATCACAAGTCTGTATTCATGGCAACACATGCAATCGATTCATGACACCACACCCACTGTATATGACATCACATACACTCTACTTGTGACATCACAGCCACTGTAATTATGACAAGACACCTACTATGCTTTAGACACCATACTCAGTAAAAATATCATCGCACTTGGTATATGAATGGGAACACTAACACTGTACCCGATGTCATGGCACATACTACGTTTAGGACATCATATCCACTATATACGTTCTCACCCACACTGTGTGTATGACTACACAAGCTCTATGTCTGTCTTGAAACCCGATCTAACTGCCATCACATCCACTCTATATGTCATCACACCCACTTTGTCGACGCCATCACACCAACTATGTAAGAGATCACAGGTGGCATATGTATGCCATCAGATGCACTACACATGACATCATAACCACACTCTATGACCACAATCCTCAGTATTTATGACATCACATGCACTGTATTCATGATATCACACGCATTGTATACGATATGACATTTCATCTACTACATATGATATCACAGTCACTATATACGTGACATCATAAAATGACTCTATCTATGACATCACACACTCTACCTTTACGACTTATCTACTTTATATAGCATCACACAGTGTTATGAGAACAGAACCATTGTGTACTTCACAGACACCATATCTGACCTCACAACGACTGTAACTGTGTCATCACAGCAAATGTATCAATTTTATCAAACCCAGTGTATGTATGACATCACCTCCACTATATGTATGAAATCTTGTATAATACCTATGATATCACATCCACTCTTTACGCCATCACACCACTTTTATTTATGACATCACTTCCACTATATTTGACATCACATCAACTGGATCTGTGTCGTCACACCCAGTCTATCGATGATATCACAACCTATATATATATGATATCACATCCAGTATACCTGTGACATCCTATGCACTATATTTATGACATCACACCCAATCTGTATAACATCCCACCCTCTGTGTTGCTGACACCACACTCGGCCTATGTATGATATCATTTGCACTGTAGATGGCATCACATCCTCTTTATAACAGCAAAACACAGTATTTATGATGTCACATCCACTTCAGACATGACGTCACACC
>JAJLRB010001008.1:0-41798 GCA_020976825.1 Odocoileus hemionus
GATAGAGTGGTAGTGTTCCCACTCATATACCAAGTGAGATGTTATTTTTACTGAGTATGGTGTTTAAAGCATAGTAGGTGTCTTGTCATAATTACAGTGGCTGTGATGTCACAAGTACAGTGTATATGATGTCCTATAGAGCGGGTGTGGTGTCATGAATCGAGTGGGTGTGTTGCCACGAATACAGTCCTTTGATGTCCGAAAGAGTGGATGTTATGTCACAAATTAATCATAGGATGTCATACGTATAGTGGGTTTGATATCACACATAATTCTGTGTGGTATAATCAATATACTCAGTAATGACACAGGTACAGTGGATGCGATGTCAGATATACTGGGTTGATGACATGACAACAGTGTGTGTGATGTCATAGAGTGGTGTGATATCATACAGAGCGGATGTGATATCCTATGTAGTTCAAAAGATGTCATAGATATTGTGGCTGTGATATCATATATACAGTGGGTGTTATATGATCGACAATCTGTGTGTGATCACAGGAATAGTGGATATGCTGTCAGATATAAAGGGTGTGATGTGAGATAAAGAAAATTTGATGTCATGAATAGAGTCACTTGATGTCACCCAGTGTGGGTGTGATGTCGTATATACTGCATAGTGTGTTCTATACATATAGTATGTGTGTTGACCTGCATACAGTGTGTAGTATATCATTGATATAATGGGAGTTATCACACTGATACAGATTATGGAAGTTATCCTGTCAGATAGAGTGGTTGTATTGTCTTAACACGGTGTGTTTCATGTCAAATATAGTGGATATGAATTCAGAACCATAGTGGATGTGATGGTACAGATGGAGTGGCTGTGATGTCACATGTATAGGGGATGAGATGGTATAAACCATGGATGTGATGTCATATAGATGGGATCTGATGTCATGAATGCAGTGTCTGTGATGTCATAAATACTGATCCTTGATGTCATAAAGTGTGAATGTGATGTCATGTAGAATGTGTATGATGTCATAAGTGTGCCGTGTCATAGCATACATACTTGTGATGTCATTGACACAGAGGTACATCGATACATATGTTTACAGGTGTACACATTAGTGTGATGGGACAAATACAGTGGCAGTGATGTCAAATATAGTGGGTGAGATATCAGGTATAGACGATGCATTGTCTTGAAAGCAGTATGTGTGATATAATAAATATTTGATATGATGTCATAAATATACTAGCTGTGATATCAAACATATAGGGCTGTGATGTCATAAAGATTTTATCTCATATCATTCATCCTGAATATGCTGTCATAAACTGAGTGTGTGTGATATCGTCCAGAGTGTGGGTGTGGTGTAATTGATACACTGGGTTTGAGAACACAGATTCAGTGGATGTAGTCTCAGATACAATGGGTGAGATGGCAGATATAACCTTTGTGTTGTCGTGTGTGTGATCTCATCTATAGTGTCTGTGATGCCACGAATGCAATGGTGGTAATGCGATGACTACAATGGTGTGAAGTCAAAAGAGTGGATGTGATGTTATATATAGTGCGTAAGATATCATACATAAAATGGGTGTGATGTCATGCGTACAGTTGGTCTGAGATCATCATTAGAGTGGTTGTGATGACACAGATACAGTGGATGCAATGTCAGATATATTTGGAGTGATGTCATGTGTACAGTGCATGCGATGTTATAAATAATGTGGTGTCATGTCATAAAATGTGGATGTGATGCCTTAAATAGTGTTTATGATGGTACGCAAACATCGGTGTGATGTCATACATACAAAGGGTGTGAGAAGATGAATAAGTGGGTTTGAGACACAGATACAGTGGTTGTGAGGTAACAAATCTATTGAATATGTATTGTATACAATGGATATGATGTCATCATATATAGCGAATGAGATCTCATAGATACACTTGTTGTGATATCATCAAAACAGTGGATATGATGACAGAGATACTGTGGATAAGATGTCAAATATACTGTGTATGATGTCTTAGAAATTGTGGTTTGATGTCATAACGTGAGGATGTGATGTCTTCTACAGTGCAATATGCTATACATACGTAGAATGTGATGTCATACAAAGAGTAGGTGTGACGTTGTCAATACAGTTGGTGTGATGACACAGATTATTTGCTGTGATGTCTCATGTATAGGGTATATATTGCCGTGCGTACTGGATGTGGTTTCATATATAGAGGTTGTGACGTCATAAGTGCAGGAATGTGAAGACTTAAGGAGTAGATGTGATGTTATAGAGTGCAACTGATGTCACACGTATAGTGGGTGTGATGTCACATCAAAGTGCATGTGATATCAGTGGAGAGGTTGTGATGGCAAAGATACAGTGGGTGTGCTGTCACATATAGTGTGTGAGACGTCACGTCTGAAGTGGATGTGACATCATAAATACTATGGTTTGCTGTTATAAAGATGATGAGATGCCATCTACAGTGCAAATGATATCATATATATGCCAAGTGTGTTGTCAGAAACATAGAGAGTTTTGATGTTATACAGAGAGAGGTTGTGGTGTCATAAATAAAGTGGATAGGATATCACAGGTATACTGGATGTGATATCATATATATATTGTTTGTGATATCATTGATAGACTGAGTGTGATGACACAAATCCAGTTGATGTGAGGTCAGATATAGTGGACGTGATATCATAAATAATGTGGTGTGATGTCGTAAAGAGTGGATTGATGTCATAGGTATTACGTCTGATTTCATACATATAGTAGGGTTGATGTCATACATACACAGGGTTTGATAAAAATGATACATTTGCTGTGATGACACAGATACAGTCGATGTGTTATCGGATATGGTGTCTGTGAAGGACACAACGGTTCTGTTCTCATAACACTGTGTGTGATGCCATATAAAGTAGATAAGTCGTAAAGGTAGAGTGTGTGAATTCATAGATAGAGTCATTGTATGATGTCACTTATATAGTGAATGTGATATCATACACAGTAGATGAAATGTCATATCGTATATAATGCGTGTGATATCCTGAATACAGTGCATGTGATGTCATAAATACTGAGGATTGTTGTCATAGAGTGTGGATATGATGTCATGTGTAGGGCATCTGATGGCATACATATGCCACCTGTGATCTCTTACATAGTTGGTGTGATGGCGTCGACAACAACGTGGGTGGGTGTGATGACATATACAGTGGATGTGATGGCAGTTAGAACGGGTTTCAAGACAGACATGGAACTTGTGTAGCCATACACACAGTGTGGGTGAGAACGTATATAGTGGATATGATGTCCTAAACGTAGTATGTGCCATGACATCGGATACAGTGGTAGTGTTCCCATTCATATACCAAGTGAGATGTTATATTTACTGAGTATGATGTCTAAAGCATAGTAGGTGTCTTGTCATAATTACATTGGCTGTGATGTCACAAGTAGATTGTATGTGATGTCATATACTGTGGGTGTGGTGTCATGAATAGAGTGGTTGAGTTGCCATGAATACAGTCTTATGATGTCATAAAGAGTGGGTGTTATCTCACAAATTAATCATTGGATGTCATACATATAGTGGGTGTGATATCACACATAATGCTGGTGTGGTATAATCAATATACTCAGTAATGAACCAGGTACAGTGAATGCGATGTCAGATATACTGGGTGTGATCACATGAGAACAGTGGTGTGTGATGTCATAGAGTGGTGTGATATCATACAGAGTGGATGTGATGTCATATGTAATTCATAAGATGTCATACACTTTGTGGCTGTGGAATCATACATAAAATGGGGGTTACATGATCGATAATCTGTGTGTGATGACACAGGTACAGTGGATGTGCTGTCAGATATAAAGGGTGTGATGTGAGATAAAGCAGACTTGATGTCATGAATAGAGTGTTTTGATATCATACAGCGTGGGTGTGTTGTCGTATACAGTGCATATTGTTCCATACATATAGTATGTGTAATATCCTACAAACAGTGTGTGTTATATCATCGATAGAGTCTGTGTGATCACACAGATACATATATGCAGGTTCTGATGTCTGGCAGAGAGGTTGTATTGTCTTAACACGGTGTATTTCATGTCAAATATAGTGGATATGAATACAGAACCATCGTGGATGTGATGGTACAGATTGAGTGGCTGAGATGTCACAGGTATAGGGGATGAGATGTCATAAACCGCGCATGTGATGTCATATAGAGGGGTTCTGATGTCATGAGTGCAGTGTTTTTGATGATGTCATAAATACTGATCCTTGATGTCATAAGATGTGAATGTGATGTCATGTAGAATGTGTATGATGTCATAAGTGTGCCGTGTCATAGTTTACATACTTGTGATCTCATCGACACAGAGGTAGATCGATACATGTTTACACGTGTACACATTTGTGTGATGGCACAAATACAGTGGCAGTGATGTCAAATATAGTGGGTGAGATATCAGGTATAGACGATGCATTGTCTTGAAAGCAGTATGTTTGATATAATAAATATTTGATATGATATGATGTCATAAATATACTAGCTGTGATGTCATACATATATGGCTGTTATGTCATAAAGACTTTATATCATATCATGCATCCTGAATATGCTGTCATACACAGAGTGTGTGTGATATCGTCCAGAGAGTGGGTGTGGTATAATTGATACACTGGGTTTGAGAACACAGATACAGTGGATATAGTCTCAGATACAATGGTGAGATGGCAGATATAACCTTTGTGTTGTCATGTGTGTGATCTCATCTGTAGTGTCTGTGATGCCCCGAATGCAATGGAGGTAATGCGATGACTGCAATGGTGTAAATTCATAAATGATTGATGCCATGTTATGTATAGTGCGTAAGATGTCATACATAAAATAGGTGTGATGTCATACGTACAGTTGTTCTGAGATCATCGTTAGAGTGGTTGTGATGACACAGATACAGTGGATGCACTGTCAGATATATTTGGAGTGATATCATGAGTACAGTGCATGCGATGTCATAATTAATATGGTGTCATGTTATATAAAATGTGAATGTGATGCCTTAAATAGTGTTTATGATGGTACGAAAACAGGGGTGTGACGTCATACATACAAAGGTTGTGATAAGATGGAAAGAGTGAGTGTGACACAGATACAGTGGTTGTGAGGTAACAAAACTTGTGAATATGTATTGTATACAATAGATATGGAGTCATCATATATAGCGGATGAGATCACATAGATACACTTGTTGTGATATCATCAATACAGTGGATGTGATGACAGACATACCGTGGATATGATGTCAAATATACTGTGTGTGATGCCTTAGAAATGGTGGTTTCATGTCTTAACGTGAGGATGTGATGTCTTCCACACTGCAAAAATTCTATAAATACACAGAGTGTGATGTCACACAAAGTGTAGTGGTGACGAAGTCAATACATTGGATGTGATGACACCGAATATTTGCTGTGATGTCACATGTATAGTGTGTATATTGCCCTACATACTGGATGTGGTTTCATATATAGAAGTTGTGACGTCATCATAAGTATACTAGTGTGAATACTTAAGCAGTAGATGTGACGTGACAGAGTGCAACTTATGTCACGTATAGTGGGTGTAATGTCACATTAAATTTCGTGTGATATCAGTGGAGAGGTTGTGATGGCAAAATTACAGTTGGTGTCCTGTCTCATATAGTGGGTGTGACATCATGTCTGAAGTGGATGTGACATCATAAATACTGTGGTTTGCTGTTATAAAGAGAATGTGATGAAATCTACAGTGCAAATGATATCATACATAGGCCGAGTCTGGTATCAGCAACACAGAGGCTTGTGTGTTATACAGTGTGGGTGTGATGTCGTAAATATAGTGGATAAGATGTCACAAGTAAACAGGATGTGATATCATATATATATATTGGTTGTGATATCATCGATAGACTGGGTTTGATGACACAGATCCAGTTGATGTGAGGTTAGATATAGTGGACGTGATGTCATAAATGAAGTGGTGTGATGTCGTAAAGAGAGGATGTGATGCCATAGGTATTACGTCTGATTTCATACATATAGTAGAGGTGATGTCATACATACACTGGGTTTGATAAAAATGTTACATTTGCTGTGATGACACAGATAAAGTGGGTGTGATATCAGATATGGTGTCTGTGAAGGACACAACGGTTCTGTTCTCATAACACTGTGTGCGATGCCATATAAAGTAGATAAGTCGTAAAGGTAGAGTATGTGATGTCATAGATAGAGTCATTGTATGATGTCACTTATATAGTGACTGTGATATCATACACAGTAGATGAAATATCATATCGTACACAATGCATGTGATGTCATGAATACAGTGCATGTGATGTCATAAATACTGAGGATTGTTGTCATAGAGTGTGGATATGATGTCATGTGTAGGGCATCTGATGGCATACATATGCCACCTGTGATCTCTTACATAGTTGGTGTGATGGCGTCGACAACGTGGGTGTGATGACATATACAGTGGATGTGATGGCAGTTAGAACGGTTTCAAGACAGACATGGAACTTGTGTAGCCATACATACAGTGTGGGTGAGAACGTATATAGTGGATATGATGTCATAAACGTAGTATGTGCCATGACATCGGATACAGTGTTAGTGTTCCCATTCATATACCAAGTGAGATGTTATATTTACTGAGTATGATGTCTAAAGCATAGTAGGTGTCTTGTCATAATTACAGTGGATGTGACGTCACAAGTAGATTGTATGTCATGTCATATACAGTGGGTGTGGTGTCATGAATAGAGTGGTTGAGTTGCCATGAATACAGTCTTGTGATGTCATAAAGAGTGGGTGTTATCTCACAAATTAATCATTGGATGTCATACATATAGTGGGTTTGATATCACACATAATGCTGGTGTGGTATAATCAATATACTCAGTAATGACCCAGGTACAGTGAATGCGATGTCAGATATACTGGGTGTGATCACATGAGAACAGTGGGTGTGATGTCATAGAGTGGTGTGATATCATACAGAGTAGTGGATGTGATGTCATATGTAATTCATAAGATGTCATACACATTTTGGCTGTGGAATCATACATACAATGGGGGTTACATGATCAATAATCTGTGTGTGATGACACAGGTACAGTGGATGTGCTGTCAGATATAAAGGGTGTGATGTGAGATAAAGCAGACTTGATGTCATGAATAGAGTGTTTTGATATCATACAGCGTGGGTGTGTTGTCGTATACAGTGCATATTGTTCCATACATATAGTATGTGTAATATCCTACAAACAGTGTGTGTTATATCATTGATAGAGTCTGTGTGATCACACAGATACAGATATGCAGGTTGTGATGTCAGACAGAGAGGTTGTATTGTCTTAACACTGTGTGTTTCATGTCAAATATAGTGGATATGAATTCAGAACCATAGTGGATGTGATGGTACAGATTGAGTGGCTGAGATGTCACAGGTATAGGGGATGAGATGTCATAAACCGTGCATGTGATGTCATATAGAGGGGTTCTCTGATGTCATGAGTGAAGTGTTTTGATATCATAAATACTGATCATTGATGTCATAAAGTGTGAATGTGATGTCATATAGAATGTGTATGATGTCATATGTGTGCCGTGTCATGACTTGCATACTTGTTGTGATGTCATCGACACAGAGCTACATCGATACACACGTGTTTGTCATCTGTATGATGGCAGAAATACAGTGGCAGTGATGTCAAGTATAGTGGGTGAGATGTCAGGTGTAGACGTTGAATTGTCATGAAAGCAGTATGTGTGATATATCATATATATAGGATGTGATGTCATAAATATACTAGCTCTGATGTCATAACTATAGGGCTGTCATGTCATAAAGGGTTTATGCCATGTCATTCACCCTGAATACGGTGTCATAAGTAGAGTGTGTGTGACATCGTCCAGAGAGTGGGTGTGGTATAACTGATACACTGAGTTTGAGGACACAGATACAGTGGATGTAGTCTCAGATACAATGGGAGAGATGGCAGCAGATGTAACGTTTGTGTTGTCATGTGTGTGATCTCATATATAGTGTCTGTGATGCCACGAATGCAATGGAGGAAATGCGATGAGTGCCATGGTGTGAAGTCATAAAGAGTGGATGCGACGTTTTGTATAGTGGCTAAGATGTCATACATAACATGTAAGGAGACTCGACTTGCTTGATGGATCTCGAGAAAGTCCCCAACAACACTGTCACATGTCTAGTTGGACCATGAGATCATACCAGCAACGAGAAGCAGCTCCATGTACCCAAAATCAACTCAAGATGAGGCCCGATTCCCCTGCACTGCATGCAGAGCAATTCCATGAGCCCCATGAAACATGTCAGGAGCCTCGACTTGCTTGATAGATCACGAGACAATCCGCAAAAACACTGTCACAAGTAGAGAGGGACCCTGAGGTCACACCAGCATCGCGAATGGGTTCCAAGTACCCCAAATCAACTCAAGATGAGGCCCGCTTCCCCTGAATTGACTCCAGAGCCACCCCTGTGTTCCCCATCAAACACGACCCGTGGCTTGACTTCCTTTTGGCAACTCCAGAGGTTCCCGGAGAACAACGTGCCAAGTCTAGAGGAATACCAAGTTCAGCAGAGCAACTCAAGGAATGCTCCTTGTACCCTAAATTGCCTGAAATTGAGAGCTGATTCTCTGTCTTAGACTCAAGACGTAGGCCAACATTCCACAAGTCCCTCACAAGGAGGCTTCTCTCAGCAATAGGTATGAGGGAGGGGCCCTGAGTTTGCTGCCTCAAGTGTCATATACACCGAGAAGCCGTGACTCGAAATGAGGCCGGGTTTCCTTGCAGTGGCTTGAATACAGGCTCATCTTTCATCTCACAAGGTGAAGGGATGTCTGCATCCCCTGTGGAGTCCCTAGAGAAAGCCCTAGATCCCCGACTCCTTTCGACAGAATGCCTCACATGCCTCTGACACCTCGAGAGGCATGCAGAGCTCACTGCTTCAAAAGGTGACGGTTCCTGACTCTGATCTTGAACATTGACAGGAATCCCAGTATCACTGTGGCTACTGGAAAGGGCCCCTGGGTCTCCCGCCTCACCTCGAGAAGCGTCCCTTTTGCCCTTCCAAGCCTCGAAGAGATTCCTGAGGTGTCCCTCGTAACTCGACAGGAGTCCTGATGTCGCTGAACAAACACGAGGGTGGAAGGGCCATCCCTGCCATTACTCGAGAATGTACCCCAGGTCACCGCCGCAACTCGAGAAAAACCATGAGACTTCCCCCTCCAAGCGAGATGAGGCCCGATTCCCCTGCACTGCATGCAGAGCAATTCCGTGAGCCCCATGAAACATGTCAGGAGCCTCGACTTGCTTGATGGATCTCGAGACAATCCGCAAGAACACTGTCACAAGTATAAAGGGACCATGAGGTCACCCCCAACAATGCGAAGGAGCTCCATGTACCCCAAATCAACTTGAGATGAAGTCCGATTCCCCTTCATTGGCTCCAGAGCCAACCCGCATTCCCAATCAAACACACACAACATGTGGCTTGAGTTCCTTTAGGCAACTCCAGAGAATCTCCGAGAAAACCGTCCCAAGTCCAGAGGAACACCAAGTTCAGCAGAGCAAATCGAGAAAAGGTCCATGTAACACAAATCATCTCAAGATGAGAGCACATTTCCTGGCTTTGACTCAAGAGGAAGGCCAACTTTCCACCAGCACATCAACAGGAGGCTTCTCTCAGCTATAAGTAGGTGAGAGGGACCCTGAGTTTGCTTCCTCAAATGGAATGAACAGCGTGATGCCCTGACTCGAAATAAGGCTGGATTTCCCTTCAGTGACTTGAATGCAGGTTCGTCTTTCATCTTCCAAGATGAAGGGATGTCTGAATCCCCTGTGGATACACTAGGGAAAGCACTAGTTCCCTGCTTCATCTCGACAGGATTCCTCACATCCCTTTGACAACTCGAGAGGAACGCAGAGTTCAATGCTTCAAAAGGACACAATGCCTGACCCATCTTTAAAAAATTGATAGGAATCCCAAATATACCTGTGGCAACTGGAAAGGAACACTGGGTCTCCTGCCTCACCTCGAGAGGCCTCCCTATTGCCCTGCCAAGCCTGGAGGAGAATTCTGAAGTGTCCCTCACAACTAGACAGGAGCCCTGACGTTGCTGAACAAACACTAGTTTTGAAGGACCATCCCCGTCGTAACTCGAGATTATACCCCAGGTTCTTGCCGCAACCTGTGAAAAACCATGAGACTACCCCCTCACCACGAGAGGAGGCCCGATTCCCCAGGATTGCGTACAGAGGCATTCCATGTTCCACATCAAACACGAAAGGTGCCTTGAGTTCCTTGATGGAACTCCAGAGAGTCCGCAAGAACACTGTCACAAGTCTAGAGGGACCCTGATGTCACCGTAGCAACACGAAAGAGCTCCGTGAACCGCAAATAAAATCGAGATAAGGTCTGTTTCCCCTGCACTGCGTGCAGAGCTATTCCGTGTTCCACATCAAAGCAGAAAGGAGCCTTGACTTCCTTGATGGAAATCCAGAGTCCCGAAGAACACTGTCACAAATATAGAGGGATAGTGAAGTCACTGTAGAAACAAGAAAGAGATCCGTGTACCCCAAATCAACTCGAGATGAGGCCCTATTCCCCTGTTTTGGCTCCAGAGACATCCCGCCTTCCCCATCAAACAAGACAAGTGGCTTGACTTCCTTTAGGCAACACCAGAGATTCCTGGAGAACACCGTCCTAATTCTAGAGTAACACCAAGTATAGCACCGCAACTGGAGAAAAGCTCTGTGTACCACAAATCATCTCGAGATGAGAGCTGATTCCCTGGCTTCGACTCCAGAGGAATGCTAACTTTACACTAGGAACTCAACAGAAGGCTTATCTCAGCTAAATGTATGTGAGAAGGACCCTGAGTGTGCTTCCTCAAGTACAATAGACACCGAGATGCCCTGACTCGAAGTAAGGCCGGATTTCCCTGCAGTGACTTGAATGCAGGCTCGTCTTTCATTTCATTTCCCAAGATGAAGGGATTTCTGAATCCCCACTGGAGACACTAGAAAAAGTGCTAGTTCCCCGCCTAATCTCTACAGGAGGCCTCACTTCCCTTTGAGAACTCGAGAGGAACACGGAGTTCAATGATTCAAAAGGACACGATGCCTGACTCCTCTTGAAAATTGATAGGAATCCCAATATCCCCGTGGCAATTGGGAAGGGAGCCTGCGTCTCCCGCCTCACCTCGAGAAGCTTCCCTATTGCTCTGCCAAGCCTCGAGGAGAATCCCAAGGTGTCCCTGGCAACTAGACAGGCGTCCTGATGCCGCTGAACCAACACGAGTTTCCAAGGGCCATCCCGGTCGTAACTCGAGAATGTTCCCCAGGTTCCCAATGAAACTCGAGAGAAGCCATGAGACATCTCCCTTGCCGTGAGATGAGGCCCGATTCCCTTACATTGCGTGCAGAGTAATTCCGTGTTCCCCGTCAAACAGGAAAGGAGACTTGACTTCTTTAAGGAATTTGATTATGTCCCCAAGAACATTTTCACAACACTAGAGGGATCCTGGGATCACCGCAGCAACACGAAAGAACTCTATGTATCCCAAATCAACTGGAGATGAGGCCTGATTCCCCTGCATTGGCTCCAGAGCCATCCCGCGTTCCAGACCAAACATGACAAGAGGCTTGACTTCCTTTAGGCAACTCCAGAGATTCCCCAAGAACACCGTCCCAAGTCTAGAGGAACACCAAGTATAGCACAGCAACTACAGAAAAGCTCTGTGTACCCCAAATCATCTCGAGATGACAGCTGATTCCCTGGCTTCTACTCAATACGAAGGCCAAATTTCCACAAGCACCTCAAGAGGAGGCTTCTCTTAGCTACAGGTATGTGAGAGGGACCCTGAGTTTGCTGCCTCAAGTGGAATGGACCCGGAGATGCCCTGACTCGAAATAAGGCCAGATTTCCCTGCTTTGACATGAATGCAGCCTCGTCTTTCATGTCACAAGATGAAGGGTTGTCTGAATGCCCTGTGGAGATCCTAGAGAAAGACCTTGTTCTCTGCCAAATCTCGACAGGGGGCCTCACATCCCTTTGACAACTCGAAAGGAATGCAGAGTACAATGCTTCAAAGGGGACTATGCTTGACTCCTCTTGAAAATTGATAGGAATCCCAATATCCCTGTGGCAACTGGAAAAGCAACCTTGGTCTTCCGACTCACCCCGAGAGGCGTCCCTATTGCACTGCCAAGCCTTGAGGAGAATCCGGAGCTGTCCCTCACAACTCGCCTGGAGTCCTGACGTCGCTGAAGAGACACGAGTTTTGAAGGGCCATCCCCGTCTTAATTCGAGAATATACCGCTGGTTCCCGCTGAAACTCAAAAAAGCCATGAGACATCCTCCTCGCCTCGAGATGAGGCTGGATTTCCCTGCATTGGCTCCAGAGTCATGTTGCGTTCCCCATCAAACACGACAGGTGGCTTTACTTCCTTTAGACAATTCCAGAGATTCCTGGAGAACACCGTCTCAATTCTAGAGGACAACACCAAGTATAGCACAGCAACTAGAGAAAAGCTGCATGTTCCACAAATTATCTCGAGATGAGAGCTGATTCCCTGGCTTCAAATCCAGAGGAATGCTAACTTTACACAAGCAAATCACCAAAGGGTTATCTCAGGTAGGGGTATGTGAGAGGGACCCTGAGTTTACTGGCTCAAGTGGAATGGACACCGAGAGGGTCTGAGTTGACATAAGGCCGGATTTCCCTGCAGTGGCTTGAATGCAGGCTCGTCTTTCATCTCACAAGATGAAGAGATGTCTGAATCCCCTGTGGAGACCCTAGAGAAAGCCCTAGTTCCCCGCCTCATCTCGACAGGTGGCCTCACATCCCTTTGTAAATTTGAGAGGCACGCTGAGTTCAATGCTTCAAAAGAACAGGATGCCTAACTCCTCTTGAAAATTGATAGGAAACCCAAAATCCCTTTGGCAACTGGGAAGGTAGGCTGTGTCTCCCGCCTCAACTCGACAGGCGTCCCTATTGCCCTGCCAAGCCTCAAGGAGAATCCCGAGGTGTCCCTGACAACTAGACAGTTGTCCTGATGTCGCAGAACCAACACGAGTTTTGAAGGGCCATCCCCGCCATAAATTGAGAACATACCTCAGGTTCCCACCGCAACTCGAGAAAAACCATGAGTCTTCCCCCTCGCCGCGAGATGACTCCCAATTCCCCTACTTTGATTGCAGAGCAAGTCCGTGTTCCCCATCAAACATGAAAGGAGCCTTGACTTCCTTGATGGAACTCCAGAGAGTCCCCAAGAACACGTTTACAAGTCTAGATTCATCCTGAGGTCTCCACAGCAACACAAAAGAGCTCTGTGTACCCCAGATCAACTTGACATGAGGCCCGATTCCCCTGCATTGGCTCCAGAGCCATCCTGCATTCCCCATCAAACATGACAAGTGGCTTGAGTTCCTTTAGGCAACTCCAGAGATTCCCCAAGATCACCGTCCCATGTCTAGAGGAGCAGCAAATTCAGCAGAGTATAACTTGCAAAAAGCTCTGTATATGCCAAATCATCTCGAGATCACCTCCAGAGTGACACCCTTCACAGACCCTGAAGCGGGGGTCACATGGTCATGTTCACCAGGTAGTAACCCCTCCCAGTTCATGCACCTGCTCTCACACGTCAAAATTCTCCAGGTTAACAGCACTCCCATTTCTTGTACCTGGCATCACACATCCACAGTGTCCAGTGTGACCACATGTCTCAGGCTGTGTACCTGGTGTCATGTGGCCACAGTCTCCAGTGTGACTCCCCTGTTCCACCTAGGGTCACACATTCATAGATTCCAGGGTGACACCCCTTCTAGACCTTGCAGCTGTGGTTACACATCCACAGTCTCCAGTGTGACCCCACCTCACCAAACTTTGTACCTCAGTTTACTTGACCTGTCTCCAGGCTGTCCGCACATCTCAGACCCTGTACCTGGAGAAAAAGCAGGAGAGTATGGAAAAAGCTCTCAATAGCCAAAGCTAGAATGAACTAAGCAATCTAATTGGCTGGATTATAGCCAGAAGAAAGTGAAAGTGAAGTTGCTCAGTCGTGTCTGACTCTTTGCAACCCCATGGACTGTAAGCTATGAGGCGCCTCCATTCATGAAATTTTCCAGGCAAGAGTACTAGAGTGGGTTGCCATTTCCTTCTCCAGGGGATCTTCCCCACCCAGGGATTGAACCCGGGTCTCCTGCATTGCAAGCATATGCTTTTACAGGCTGAGCCACCAGGGAAGCTCCCAAAAGTTTAAAATAATTTTCAGGTGTCAAACTGGTAAAAAATAAAAATTAGGTTTTATGAGTAATGTTGAATAAAAATCTCACACAGAAAGATTCTAAATAATTGATACAGACTCAGCTGTCCATCAAGTATATGAAGCTAACTCCCCTCTCCGCAAATGTGGGTCCTGCATTATGACTTCCTCCTTAATAAGGCGCTCAGGATGGGCGTGAGGAAAATCAACAATAAAGACAAATGACAAATGTTGGCGAAAGTGTACAAAATTGAAACTCAAAACTTTACTTGTGGAGAGGTAAAATGGTGCAATCAATGTGTGCAAAACCAGCATTTTCTTGAAAACATAAAAAAATGTAATTATATCACTCAGCAGTGGTCACAGGACTGGAAGAGGTTAGTTTTCATTCCAATCCCAAAGAAAGGCAAAGCCAAAGAATGTTCCAACTACCACACAGTTGCACTCATCTCACATGTTAACAAAGTAATGATCCAATTTCTCCAAGTCAGGCTTCAACAGTAAATGAACCATGAATTTCTAGATATTCAAGCTGGATTTAGAAAAGACAGAGGAACCAGAGATCAAATTGCCAACATCCGTTGGATCATTGAAAGAGCAAGAGAGAAAAACATCCAGAAAAATATTTACCTCTGCTTTGTTAACCATGCCAAAGCCTTTGCCTGTGCAGATCACCACAAACTGTGGAACATTCTGAAAGATATGGGAATATCAGACCACCTTACCTGCCTCCTGAGAAATCTGTATGCAGGTGAAGAAGCAACAATTAGACCTAGACTTGGAACAATGGACTGGTTCCAAATCAGGAAAGGAGTACAGCACCCTGCTTATTTATCTTATATGCAGAGTATATCATGTGAAATCCCGGGGCTGGATGAGGCACAAGCTGGAATCAAAATTGCCAGGAGAAATATCAATAATTTCAGATACGCAGATGACACCACTCTTATAGCAGAAAGCAAAGAAGAACTAGAGTCTCTTGATGAAAGTGAAAGAGGAGAGTGAAAAAGTTGGCTTCAAACTCAGTATTCAGAAAACTAAGACCATGGCATCTGGCCCCATCACTTCATGGCAAATAGATGGGAAAACAATGGAAATGGCGACACACTTTATTGTGGGGTGGCTCCAAAATCACTGAAGATGGTGACTGCAGCCATGAACTTAAAAGACACCTGCTCCTTGGAATAAAAGTTAATGCCAACCTAGATCGCATATTCAAAAGCAGAGACATTACCAACAAAAGGTTCATATACTCAAAGCTATGGTTTTTCCAATAGTCATGTATAGATGTTACTCCTGAACTACAAAGAAAACCGAGCACCGAAGAAGTGATGCTTTTGAACTGTGGTGTTGGAGAAGACTCTTGAGCATCACTTGGACTGCAAGGAGATCCAATAAGTCAATCCTAAGGGAAATCAGCCCGGAATATTCATTGGAAGGACTGATGCTGAAGCTGAAACTGCGATACTTTGGCCACCTAATGTGAAGAACTGACTTATTGGAAAAGACCCTGATGCTGGGAAAGATTGAAGGCAGGAGCAGAAGGGGATAACAGAGGATGAGATGGTTGATGGCATCACCAACTCGATGGACATGAGTTTGAGCAAACTGCGGGAGTTGGTGATGGATAGAGAAGCCTGGTGTGCTGCAGTTCACGGGGTCACAAAGAGTCAGATATGACTGAGTGACTGAACTGAAATATCATATGTTTTGGTAACTCCACTCCTAGATATACTCCGAAGAATGTAAAAGAGGTGTTCACATATATAATTGTACACCAACATTTACAGCAGCAGTGTTCTTGATAGCCCAAGTTAAAAACAATTAAAATGTCCACCAACAAGTGAATGGAAGAGCAAATAGGGCAGTTCCATCCATGAGATGCATTACTCTGCCATATAAAGGAATATAGTAAAATAATGCCACAGCTTCAGAAAATAGTAGGGGGCTTTTCAAAAACTTACACACAGAGTTAACATAGAATCCGTCAATTCAGGTCCAGGTTATACACTCAAAATATTTAAAACCAAATACTGGAACAGATATTCAAACCCCATATTCATAGCAGCATTATTCATAGTAACCAAAAGGTGGAAGCAGCACAAGTGTTCAACAGATGACTGGATAAGAATGATGTAGTATATACAAAATGGGATATGATTCAACCTTTAAAAAAAAGATAACTCTCATACATGCTATAATGTAGATGTGACTTCAAGACATTACATTAGGTGAAGTGAACAGGCCTGACACAAAAGGAAAAATGTTCTATGATTCCACTAGTATGAGATATCCATATAAGACAAATTCCAAGTAGAATAAGATGGCCAGTGATTGGGGGTTGTGAGTATTTAATGGTTACAGTGTCACTTCAGGAAAAGCAAAAGATTCTGGAGAAGAATGGTGGGGAAATTTTAACAATGTGAATGCAGTTAATGCTATAGAAGTTCATACTTGAAATGACTCAAATAATAAATGTTGTTATATGTTTGTAAGCACAGTGAAAAAAAAAAATGACACATGGCACAACATGGAAAAGCACTAAAAACATTCTCAGTGAAAGAAACCACACGGAAAAGCCACCCAGATCATAGTCATCTTGTCACTTTAAATCCATGAAGGTTTTTAACTTGAGGGAAAGCCCCATTGATGGCTCCAGAAAAAGAAAACTGCATTAAAATGAAGAAACACAGTTGCACAAAGCTTGGGCAGCTGATGAAAGTTGAACTGATCCTATGGATAGGATTGTGTAATGTGGAAACCATAATTATGCCCCATTTTGGGGTTATGGGCTGGTTCCCTGGGAAAGTGACCATGTTTTAGGTAAAACACATTGCAGCATTTGGTGTGAATGTAGAAAACTTTGTACCACTATTTAAAGTAGACGCGTTTGAAATTTTACTAGAAAGTAAGTTACTTTTCAATACACCCATGTAAGTAACATGCCAGAAAATCAGAGATGACATCGAACATTGCAATAGAGGCCGAGAGTTAACCAAACCAAATTCAGCTAAAGTAGTTTGATGCTAATTGCCTTGTACTAGTCCACATGGTATAAAAAGACACCATAAGAAGAGTATGTTAATAGACACCATGCCCTGGGTGCTGTGGGTGACCAGATGGAATTGAAACTATGAGATGTCTTAACTCTAGTTTTCCGCATATCACTACACCAAAGCAACTGTCAGAACTAAAAAGCGAATTCACGGACTTGCCTGGCAGTCCAGGTGTTAAAGACTGCCTTCCACTGCAGGGGTACAGGTTTGATCCTTGGTCAGGGAACTAAGAGCCAACATGTCGAGCTGCAGGGCAAAAAAAGATAAAATAAATTAAAATAAAGAAAGTCAGCAGAACTGCAAGATCATTTGTAATTCTCTACACTAATAATGAACTATCAGAAAGAGAAATTAAGAAAATAATCCCTTTTACAATTGCATCCCCTTCCCCACATAACTAGAAATCTAACCAAGGACTTGAAATCCTGCAAGCTGCAAAAAACTACAAGACAATGATCAAAGAAACTAAATGGACACTAGTAAAAAGATATCCCATGCTTATGGGTGAAAATACCATTAAAATATCCATTCTAACCAAAGCAACGTACACATTCATGCAATCACTGCCAACATTTCAATGCCATTTTTCACAGAAACAAAAGCAATCTTCACGTCTGTGTGGAGCCACAAAGGAACCAGAAGAGCCAAAGAGATCCTGAGAAAGCAGAACAGGCTGGTGGCATGTCTATACCTGACTTCAATCTAGAGTATGGACCTAAAGTCACCAGAAGACGTGTGAAATTGGCACAGAAATAGTCAAGAGAGCTCAGAAGTAAACCTACAGGTGCATGGTAATTAATTTACAAGAAAGGAACTAAGAACATACACATGGGAAACGATAGTACCGCCCCCCTCCCAATAAAGCGTGCTGGGAAAAATGGAAACCACACACCAAGGAACAATATAGGACACCATTTTATACCACAGACAAAAACTGACTAAAATCCCACAACTTTCCACATCAAACCCTAACACTCTTGGGTCCTCTTAAGACAGATTTTCAGCAACAGCCACACACAGAAGCTTCTTCCCAATTTTCCTCACTTTTTCTTTCAGCAGCACATCGTTGCAGGGACCTTGAGGAAACCAGATTCCCGTCAGACTCAACTGAAGCCCACAATGTCCCAAAGCTGAAGCAACAATGGGTTCTGAGGAGAACAGAGTCCTGTCAGCTTCAACTGAACCCCACAAATGCCCCAAAATTGAAGTCCTAGTGGATCCTGAGGAGACTAGATTCCATCAGCCAAAACTAAACCCCACAATGCTCCAAAGTCAAAATACAATGGATCCTGTGGTGACCCATCTCCTGTCAGCCTGAACTGAACCCCACAATGTCACAAAGCTGAACCACCATAAGGTCCTGAGGAGATCAAATTCTATCAGCCTGAATTGAACCCCACAATGCCCCAAAGCTGAAACCACATTGGTCTTGTGGTGACCCATCTCGTGTCAGCCTGAACTGAACACCACAATGTCCCAAAGCTGAACCCCCAGCAGGTCCTGAGGAGACCAGATTCCATCAACTTGAACTAAACCCCACAATGCCCCCAAACTGAAGCCCCAGTGGGTTCTGAGGAGACCAGATTCCATCTCCCTGAACTGAACCTCACAGTATCCGGAAGCTGAAGCCCTAGTGGGTCCTGAGGAGACCAGAGTACTGTCAGTGGCCACCAACAGCCAGGTGTTCCAGCAGAGTGGTGAGTTCCCCCTGGGGTTAGAGGAGTGTCAGGGAGGCGGGCTCTTCATTATCACGAACAGGCGTGATCAAGAAGGTTTGCAGGTGCCAGGACAATGGCAAGAGAGATGAGCTCCAGCTCTGAGTATTTTTTTTTTTTTTTTTTTCCATTTATTTTTATTAGTTGGAGGCTAATTACTTTACATCATTGCAGTGGTTTTTGTCATACATTGAAATGAATTAGCCATGGATTTATATGTATTCCCCATCCCGGTCCCTCCTCCCACCTCCCTCTCCACCCGATCCCTCTGGGTCTTTCCAGTGCACCAGGCCCGAGCACTTGTCTCATGCACCCAACGTGGGCTGGTGATCTGTTTCACCCTAGATAATATACATGTTTCAATGCTGTTCTCTTGAAACATCCCACCCTCGCCTTCTCCCAGAGTCCACAAGTCTGTTCTATACATCTGAGTCTCTTTTTCTGCTTTGCATAATATGGAGGCTAAACAACACGTTCTGAATAACCAACAAATCATAGAAGAGATCAAAAAAAAAGAAATCAAAATATGCATAGAAATGAATGAAAATGAAAACACAACAACCCAAAACCTATGGGACACTGTAAAAGCAGTGCTAAGGGTAAGATTCATAGCATTACAGGCCTACCTCAAGAAACAAGAAAAAAGTCAAATAAATAACCTAACTCTACACCTCAAGCAACTAGAGGAAGAAGAAATGAAGAAGGTTAGTAGAAGGAAAGAAATCTTAAAAATTAGGGCAGAAATAAATGCAAAAGAAACTAAAGAGATCATAGCAAAAATTAACAAAGCTAAAAGCTGGTTTTTTGAAAAAATAAACAAAATTGGCAAACCATTAGCAAGACTCATTAAGAAACAAGGGGAGAAGAACCAAATTAACAAAATTAGAAATGAAAATGGAGAGATCACAACAGACAACACTGAAATACAAAGGATCATAAGAGACTACTACCAGCAGCTCTATGCCAATAAAATGGACAACTTGGAAGAAAAGAAATGGACAACTTGGAAGAAATGGACAAGTTCTTAGAGAAGTATAACTTTCCAAAACTGAACCAGGAAGAAATAGAAGATCTTAACAAAACGATCACAAGCAAGGAAATCGAAACTGTAATAAGAAATCTTCCAGCAAACAAAAGCCCAGGACCAGATGGCTTCACAGCTGAATTCTACCAAAAATTTAGAGAAGAGATAACACCTATCTTACTCAAACTCTTCCAGAAAATTGCAGAAGGTAAACTTCCAAACTCATTCTATGAGGCCACCATCACCCTAATTCCAAAACCAGACAAAGATGCCACAAAAAAAGAAAACTACAGGCCAATATCACTGATGAACATAGATGCAAAAATCCTTAACAAAATTCTAGCAAACAGAATCCAACAACATAAAAAAAAAAATCATACATCATGACCAAGTGGGCTTTATCCCAGGAATGCAAGGATTCTTTAATATCTGCAAGTCAATCAATGTAATACACCACATTAACAAATTTGAAAGATAAAAACCATATGATTATCTCAATAGATGCAGAAAAAGCCTTTGACAAAATTCAACATCCATTTATGATTAAAACTCTCCAGAAAGCAGGAATAGAAGGAACATACCTCAACATAATAAAAGCTATATATGACAAACCCACAGCAAGCATCACCCTCAATGGTGAAAAATTGAAAGCTCTGAGTATTCTAAGCCCCTGCTTCTGAAACTGTGTGACCTACATGATCCAGACTTTGCAAGGAGGAAGCTTGACTTACAGAGGCAGAAGGAGCAGGAGGTGACGTAAAATTTTAACGTTTCCTCTTCAGGTTCAGAAAGACCAAGACGTCCCAGGTTCCCGGGTCTTTGCGCCCCAGTGACTGTGAGCTCTTCCTCCTGGGTGTATGACCAACCCCCACACTAAATCCCCTCTACACCCATGGCCCTGGCCCAAGCCTAACCTCCCCCTCAGAACCTGATGAAGCTCCCCGCCCCCATTGTGCATCTCACATCCCCCCCCAACGTGGTCTTTTTGAAGACTAAACAAGACCATACTCCTCTCCTCCCTGTGATTCCCCTCACCTGATGAAGCCAGACCTTCATCCGTTCCAGGTGACTCCAAGGGCCTCATTCTCTCCAAACTCCATGTGCGTGGCCACTATCTGTGCCCATCTATATGGGCCTGTGTTGATCTGCTGAAATGAGGGTTATTTGATACAGAGAGAATGGGGTAAATGGTGGCCACCAAAGATGTGTCCCCCCAGAACAGGGCCATATCTGGGAAAAGAGTCTTTGTAGATGTAGTTAAGGACAGCAAGGTAAGGTCATCTAGGGTTAGGGTGACCTTCAATCCAACTGACAGACTCCTTCGAAGAGACGAAAGAGGACACAAAGGAGAAGCCTCTTAAAGGCAGAGGCAGAGATGGGAGGGAGGGGGCAACAAGCCCAGGGGCCCCTGGAGCCCCTGAAGTTGGAAAAGGTCAGAATGATCATATCCTGGAGCCTCTGGAGGGACCTCAGCCCTGTGCCACCTTGATTTCCGGTGTCTGGTCTCCAGGACTGAGGGAGAATGAACTCCTGTTGTTTTCAACCACCCAGATTGTGATCATGTTAGAGAAGCCACAGAGCAGCCACACAGACCCTTCTCTGTAGGATCCTAGAAATGTGGGTCTCATTAAAGCAGATGGAGGGTGGATTACAGAACCCTTAAAATCAGCACTGGACCCTCAGAAATGCTAAAGCAGTGGCTGGACCCCAGAATGTTGAGGGGTCAAGTCTGAAGCCTGTGCCTAGGGGTACTGGAGGCACACATGCTTCCCCAGGTTCTTACACCAGTACATATGGTGTAAGATCTCAGTCCTGATGGAGGACATTTAATATCAATGGCCACATTGCTAATTAAGAAGCCACCAGTTGCACAGGTGAAAGCCCAATTAGTTCACTTGCTTCAGGGATTAGCAATTCTGAAGATGGTCAGGGATGGAGACTTACTCATGTGTAGCCAGCAGCCCTTGCACATACCCCACTCCCTCCCCTGCCAAGGAGGGTCCTCACTGGGGAGCTGGGAGACTCCATGGAGTCATCTCTAAGTAAATGCTGGCTGACCCGCAGGCTAGCCATTCCTGAACCTCATCCGCCCTTCATCGATAAAGCACTTGAATGTGTGCAAAGACCTCACGTGCTGGAGAAAAGTGGAGTCACTCCAGCGACAGCATGCTTACTGACGTGGCTCCTGTAGGTCAGGCACAATGGTCCTGGCCTGGGTGATCTGGAAGCTTTGCACTTTCCTACCTGAGTTACCCCTCCTGTCCTGTCCCATTGCCTGTTTTCTTGCTTCCTCATCTCTGCCTGAGAAGATTTCCAACAGCAGGAACAGGCGACACAGCCCATCCTTAGCAAGTGACAGCCTAGCACCTCCTGCAGGAGGTCCAGCAGAGCCCAACACAGACCCAATCCCCCGAAACAAAATGGGCCCTCACTCTCTCTTATCAAACCAGCCCTGCAACATCTAAAGCAAAAAGCCAGCATCAGGTACAGCTGCAGGCACTTGAGGGGGTTTATATAGACCTCAACCCAGGCACACATCCAAAGGGCAGGCCAGTCAGGTGAGCCAATCTGCCCATCTGGGCTTGCGGTTTCAGAAAATGGGCCTCGTTGTCCTGGCTAGGGTTCCAGGAACAGGTGTGGGTCCTTTGGGTCAGGATGGATATGGGGCTGCTGCTCTGACTTGTTTTCTAATCTATTTTATCTGACCTATAAGTGGGAGAGGATTTCAGGAAGGCCTTCTTCAAATGAGAGGGACCCGGGGTCAGGGAGAGGATGGGTGGTGGGTGGAGACAGAATCAGTGCCCAGGTTCTATGGGACCCTCTGGAAAACCTGCTGGAAGGAGGCTGCAACCAGTGAAGCCCAAGGTCACAAACCTATCCTGAAGCTGCTGTATGTTCCCTCAGGTCCTCCTCTGAGGGTTTCAAGGTCAGATCTGTCCAACAGAGGAGCTGGGGGCTCTGTGCACAGTTCCTGGGTGCTGAGCCCTGCAGGGTACCTGCCCAGGTGAGCCCCATATCCTGGGAGGCACCTGCCCATAAGAACCATGTATCCTGGGAGGGGCGAGTGAACAAGCATTCTCCCTGTGCAGTCATCAGAGAGTAGCTTAGTGACTCTCACGTGGGCAGTGCTGGAATTAGATGAGAACAAGGACACGTTGGGGGACGTTCCCTGAAACACCCCCAGGCCCATCCAGAGTGAAGAGTTCAGTAGGTGGGTGCTGGTTGCTGTGCTGGAGTGGGAGGCTTCATGGGTGCCTCTTGTTTCTTCACCTGACACCACAGAGGCCTCGGCAGGACACAGAGGACAGCCTGCCCAGGGACGGTGGGAGCTCCTGGCGACCAGGCACAGGGCGTGAGATGGAAGGACCAGGCTGAGGGGGCCGCCTTTCTGCTCTGAGCTGAGAGAGGACAAGCAAGTGGTGAGTGTGATCCAGGAAAGTGGCCCTGGTGATGGAAGGCTTGTTGAGGCCATCTGAGCACGAGTTGGAAAAGAATTTCCAGACATAGAGCATTTCAGAAGGGAGTGAGTTTTTATTAAGAACAAAGAGCAGAGATAAAGTGGGCACTGTGAGCTCAGGGGGCCAACCACCTGACAGACTAGAGAAAGTTGACTGATTTCCTGGGTTAAGAGCCTATTTTTACAGTTTCAAGACAAAGAAAATTCCTGCTGGAAAGTTGATATTTGGTGATTGGATGGGGTACCATAGGGTGTTTACTGGAGTGGGCATCTTTGCCTGGTAGGGAGTCAGGAAGCTCATTAGCGATGATCAGGTTCTTTTGGCAACAGTTGCAAAGGGGGCCTAGTCAGATTCACAGGTGACCTTGGTTCTGGGCCCGACTTCTGTGGCCTTGGTGTGAGGCCTCCCAGCTGTGGCCTTGGGGAAGGAGTCACCTCAACAAGACTGACCCTGCTTCAGAGTAAAAGTTCCATCAAGTTTGCTATGCAGGAGAGATCTAGTGACCCTAGATCTCTTTGGAAAAATCTTGGACACTGCAGGGACACTAACTGAATGTGAACCTGGATATTGAACCTTGTTGGCAAAATTCACCTTTTCTCTCTGTTGGCATTTAAAGGGTGTGGGCTGACAGCTGCCTGAGAATCCATCCAATTGACTATTTCCTACTTACGATATAAATGGGTTTGGTCAAATTATTTCTATTTCTCTGCAAACAGGCAGCTTGCAACTCCTTGTGGCAGGATCATTTCCAATATATTGTCAACTAATTAAGGTAACAATATTATGGCACTCAGCACTTTTAGATAATTTCCTAAGCCTTTTTCCTCTGGGACAGACCAATATGAGCTAGAAATGTGTTCAAAAGGCTCGGAAAGTACAGGAACATACACTGGCTATGACTGGAAATTAGGGTCTCTGTGCAACCCTGGAGTTCTGTCATCTTACAATCTAGACAGTTCCCGATAGATGCATGAAAAACACTCTACTTTGAGGTTTTTCTTTCATCAAAGGAGCATAGATTTCCCAGCATTCTGTGTGCTGAGAGTAACTCACTGCTCTAAAATGCTTGCTGCAATTTCATTTTTCAGTAAGAACTTCCCCTGACTGCGTTACAGTCAGGACGGTCCCACATTCACAGGGAAAAAGCAAACTAACATCGAAACGTTTATTCCATCATGTTTTCTCTGTAGGTGAGATCCAGTGTTCCTAGGTCTGTCTGGAAAATGCTTGGATACTGCATGGACACATACTGAGTGTGAAGCTGGATCCTGGACCTTGTTGGCTAAATCAGCATTTTCTTTCAGGTGGTCCTAAAATGGAGCAGAGTAGCAACTGCCTGAAGATACATCCAGTTGCTTTTTTCTTACTTGTGACAGCAATATCTTTGGTCAGACCTCTTGGATTTCTGCAGCAAACATAGGACTTTCAATTCCTTTCCACTGGATCATTTCCAATGGCAGGTAAACTCATTAGGTAACCAGACTAGATGGCACTCAGGACTCTCAGACACACTCCTACAGCCTGTTTCTTCATAGGCAGTCCCAGGATGACCTAGGAATGGGTTCGCTAGTATCAGAAATGCGAGGAAACATACTGGTTGTGACTCTGAAAATTAGGTGCTCTGTGCAAATCTGGAGTTTTAACATTTTAGAATCTAGACAGCTTCTGATAAATGGCTGAAATACACTTTTATTTTTTGCCTTTCATTCAACAAAGAAACATATATTTCACAGCATTATGTTTGCTGAGAGTGACAGACTGCTTGGAAATTCTTGCCTGGAGGTCATTTGGAAATAACAATTTCCTCTCCCCTGTGTTACCATGGGAAATGCCCCCACACTAACAGAGAAAAGTAAACAAATGTCAAAACATCTGTTCCATGAAGTCCCCTGTAGGAGTAATCCAGTGATTCTAAGTCCGTCTGCAAAATTCTTGGATAGTGCTTGGACACATGCTCAGTGTGAACCTGGATTCTGGACCCTGTTGGCAAATTAGAATTTTCTCTGTGTTGGCCACAGTAGGCTGGGGTTTAGCAACTCCTTGAAAATCAGTACAATTGCTCTTTTCCCACTAACGACAGCAATAGCTTTGGTCAAAACACTGGAATTTCTGAAGCAAGCAGGCAGCGTGCAACTCCTTGTGGCAAGGTCATTTCCATTGGAATGCCAATTAAACTACTTAAAAACAGTATGGCACTCAGCTGTGTCAGACACACTCCTCCAGACTCTTTCCTCATGGGGAGTCCCAGTAAGAGAGAGTACTGTGCTCATGAACCATGGAAAGTTCAGGGAAACTTACTGACTGTGTCTCTCAAATTTAGGGCTTCTGCAGAAGCGTGGTCTTCTCCCATCTTAGAATCCGGACAGTAGTCATGGAAAGAGAGATGCCTGAAGAGCACCCTATTCATTGCCGTTCATTCCACGAGTGAATACACGTGTCCCAGCATTCTGTTTGCTGAGAGTAACCCGCTAAGTTGAAACCCTTGCCTGGAAGTCATTTTTAAGTAAAAATTTCCCCTCACGTGTGTTACAGTAGGGAAGGCTCCCACACTCACAGGGAAAAGCAAGAAAATATCAAAATGTCTCTTCCATCAATTTTTCTCTGTCGGAAGGATTCAATGATCCCAGGTCTCTCTGGAAATTTCTTGGATACTGCAGGGAATCATACTGACTGTGAACCTGAATATTTGACCTTTTTGGCAAAATTAGCATTCTCTCTCTTTTGGCACTAACACGATGTGTGCTGGCAGCTGCCTGATAATCCATCCAATTGATATTTTCCTACTTCTGACATCAATAGGTTTGGTCAAATCTTTCAGATTTCTGACACAAGCAGGTGGCTTGCAACCCCATTGGGCTGGATCATTTCCATTAAAATGTCAAATAATCTAGGTAACAACAGTATGACTCTCAGCACTCCTAGACAATTTCACAGCCTGTTTCTTCTGAATCAGACCAAATAGGAGCCAGGAATGTGTTCATAAGGCTCTGAAAGTGCAATGAAACATACTGGCTATGACTTTGGAAATTAGGGCCTTTGTGTAAAACTGGAGTTCTGACATCTTAGACTTTAGATGATTCCTGATCGATAGATGCCTGAAAAACACCCTCTTTTATTCCTTTCGTGCATTGAAGTAACATAGTTATTCCAGATTTCTGTGTGATGAGAGTAACACACTGGTTGAAAATCCTTGCTTGAAGGTGATTTTTCAGTAACAATTTCCCATGACTGTGTTACTGTAGGGAAGATCCCCAAATGCAAAGGAAAAAAAAAACAAACAACCAAATGTCTGTTCTATCAAGTTTTCTCTGTAGGAGAGATCCAATGATCCTCTGTCTGTCTGGAAAACTCTTGGATACTACAGGGCCACATACTGAGTGTGAATCTGCATGCTTGAATTTGTTGGCAAAATTAGCAATTTTTGTCAGTTGGATCTAAGAGAGTGCGGCCTTAGCAACTGCCTGAAAATCCATCCAATTGCTCTCTTCTTAATAATGACAGTGATAACACTGGTCAAACCGTTGAGATTTCTAAAGCAAGCAGGCGGCTCGCTACTCCTATCTGCTGGCCCATTTCCAGTGGAATGTCACCTCATCTAGTTAAGCACTGTATGGCACCCAGCCCTCTCAGACATACTCCTGCATCCTGTTTCCTCATGGGCTGTCCCAGTTTGAATAAGGAATGTGTTTAAAGCCTTGAAAAGTGCAGGGAAACACAGTGCCCTAACTCTGGAACTTAGGACTGTGGGAAAGCCTTGAAGTTTCATGCCTTGTGTTCTAGACAGATCCTGATAGATAGAGGCCTAAAAATGCACTCCTTATGGATGCCTTTCCTTCCTCGAAGGAACAAAGCTTTCCAAACATTCTGTGTGCTGAGAGTCACACGGTGCTTCAAAACACTTGCTTGTAGGTCAGTAGAAAATTCCCTTGATGGTGCCATGGTAGGGAATGCTCCCACACTCATGGGGAAAGGCAAACCAACATCCAAACGTGTACTCCATCACATTTTGTCTTTAGGTGCGATCAAGTAAGCCTAGGTCTGTCTGGAAAATTCGTGGGTATTGTGGGGACACACCATGAGTGTGAACTTGTATATATGAACTTGGTGGCAAAATTCTCATTTTTATCTCCCACACTCATTTTGGGACCACATTGGTTCTAAAATGGTGCAGCATAGCAAATCCTTGAAAATCCATCCAATTGTTGTTTTTCTCATTTTGACTGGGATAGATTTGTCCACCCTTTGGAATTTCTGAAGCAAGCAGGTTGCTCACCACTCCAGGCACTAGCCGATTTCCATTGTATTTGACCCTCATGAAGGTAAGCACAGTATGCCTCCCAATACACTCGGATACACTCGTGCCGCCTGTTTCTTCAGGACCAGTCCCAGTATATACTTGGAAAGTGTTTACAAGCCTCAAAAAGCTCAGGGAAACACACTGCACTGACTCTGGGTGTTAGGATCCCTAGGAAAGACTGAAGGTCTCACGACTTAGAATGTAGACAGCTCCCGATAGATAGAGGGCTGAAAACACTCTCTGTTGATGCATTTCTTTTCTTGAAGGAACATAACTTTCCAAATATTTTGTGTGCAGAGAGACACACACGGCTTAAATATGCTTGCATGGAGGTCACTTTTCAGTAGCACTTTCCCCTGATGGTGTGACCATGGGGATGCCCCACTCCCCATTCATAGAGAAAGAAATATTAGCATCCAAACGTCTGTTCCATCACATTTTCTCAGTAGGATCGATCCAGTGAGAAGAGTTCTGTCTGGAAACTTTGTGGATACTGCGTGGAGACATCCTGAGTCTGAACATGGATACTGGATTTTGAGGGCACAATTAACATTTTTTCTCTTGATTCAGGAAAATACTACGGCCTTGCAACTGCTTGGAAATCCATTCAATTGTTGTTGTCTTCCTTCTGACAATGATAACTTTGGTCCATCCTTTGGGATTTCTTAATCAAGCAGGCGACTCACCACTCCTAGCCTCTGTCCCATTCCCAGGGGAATGTCATCTCATGTAGGTAAGCACAGTACGGTACCATACACTCTCAGACACTCTCCTACAGTCTGTTTCCTCATGGGCAGTCCCTATATGACCTAGGATGTCTTTGGGAGGCTTGGAAAGTGCAGGAGAAACAGTGCCTTGACTCTGGTAGTTAGGTCCCCTGGACAAGCCTAGATGTCAATGTTAGATTCTAAACAGTTCCTAATAGATATAGGCCTAATAACACGCTCTCTGTTGATGCCTTTTCTTCCTTGAAGAAACATACTTTTCCCTGCATTCTCTGTGCTGAGAGTCACACACTGCTTGAAAACGCTCTTTGGAGGTCATTATTCAGTAGAAAATTCCTCTGACAGTGTAACCTTAGGGAAGGCCCCCACACTCACTGGAAAAGGCAAACCAACATCCAGACTTCTGTTGCATCACATTTTGTCTCTAGGAGTGATCCAGAGAACCTAGGTCTGTCTAGAAAATCGTCTATACTGCAGGACCACATCCTAAGTGTGAACCTGGATACCAGAAATGGTGGCACAATTCATATTTTTCTTACGGTTTGTCCTAAAACTATGTGGCCTGGCACCTGCTTGAAAATCCATGTAATTGCTGTTTTCTTACTTTGAACAGCAATAACTTTGGTTCACCCTTTGGGATTTCTGAAGCAAGCAAGCAGATCACCTCTCCTAGTCACGGGCCTATTTCCAGTGGAATGTCACCTTATCTAAGTAAGCACATAATGGCCCCTCTGTATACTCAGGCACACTCCCACAGTTTCTGTCCTCATGGACAGTCCCTGTGTGACCTAGGAATATGTTTACAAAGCATTTAAAGGGCAGGGAAGACATTGCCCTGACTCTGGAAGTTCGGTTCTCTGGGAAGGCTGGAGGGCTCTCTTGTTAGAATCAAGACAGTTCTTCATAGATAGAGGCCTGAAAACACACTCTCTGTTGATACCCTTCCTTCCTCGAAGAAACAGTACTTTCCCAGTATTCTGTGAACTGAGAGTCACACATTGCTTGAAACCGTTTGCTTGCCGGTCATGTCTTGGTAGCAATTTCTTGTGATGTTGTGACAGTAAGGATGTCCCCCACACTCACAGGGTAAGGCAATCCAAGATCCAAATGTCTGTTCCACCACATTTTCTTGATAGGAGCAACCAGTGAGCCTAGGTCTTTGTGAAATATGGGTAGATACAACAGAGACACCTCCTGAATCTGACAGTGGATACCGGACCTTGATGGCTAAATTTGCAACTGCTAGAAAATCCATACAATTTTTTTTTTTTTTTTTAATTTCTGACAGTGATTGCTTTTGACACACCTTTGGGGTTTCAGAAGAAAGAAGGCGGCTCACAAGTGCTGTTGATGGCCTCTTTGCAATGGAATGTCACCTCATCTGGGTAACAACAGTATGGCACCCAGCAGTCTGAACACATTCCTGCAGCCTGTTTCCTCATGGACAGTTCTGGGATGATGTAGGAATGTGGTTAAAAGCCTGGGCTACTGCAGTAAAACACACTGCCCTGACTCTGCAAGTTAGGTCCTCAGGGTAAGACTGGAGGTCTCACATCTTGAATCTAGACAATTCTTGATAGATAAAGGAATGAAAATTCATTGTCTGCTGATGTCTTTCTTTCCTTCAAGGAACATTGTTTTCCCAACATTCTGCTTCCTGAGTGTCACACACTTGCTTGGTGGTCATTTATCACTAAGAATTTCCCCTGAAGATGTGACTGGAGGGAAAGCCCCACAAAGACAGTAAAAGGGAACCACATCCAAATGTCTGTTCCATCACGTTTGCTCTGTAGGAGAAATATAGTGAGCCTAGTCCTTCCTGGAAAATTCTTGGATACTGCAGGGACACATCCTGAATGTGAATCTTGATAGCGGATCTTGGTGACAAAATTTGCATTATTATCTCCATTGGGCTTAAAACGTTGTGGCCTAACAACTGCTTGAAAGTTCATTTAATACCTGTTTTCTTACTTCTGACAAAGATAGCTTTGTTCCACCTTTCTGGATTTCTGAGGCAACAGGCAGTTCATAACTCCTAGTCCCTGGCCCATTTCCAGTGGAAGGTCAGTTCATTTGGTAAGGACAGAATGACACACAGCACACACGGACACTCTTCCATAGCCTGTTTCATCATGGGCACTCCTGAGTGATCTTAGAATGTGCTTACAAGGCTCAGAATTTGCAGGGAAACACCGCCCAGACTCTGGAAGATGGGTCCTCTCTACAAGCCTGGAGATCTCACATCTTAGAATATAGACAGATCCTGATATATAGAGGCCTGAAAACACACTCTCTATTGATGCCTTTCCTTCCTCGAATGAACATAGCTTTCCCAGCATTCTGTGTGCTGAGAGTCACATACTGCTTGAAAATGCTTGCCTGGAAGTCATTTTCAGTAGCAATTTCCCTTGATGGTTTGACCATAGGGAAATCCACCACACTCACAGGAAAAGGCAAAACATCATCCAAACGTCTATTCCATCATGTTTCTCTGTAGGAGACATCCTAGGGTTAGGGTTAGGGTTAACCTAGGTCTGTCTTGAAAATTCTTCAGTGCTGTGGGGACACATCCTATGTGTGAACCTGGTTAATGGAACTTGGTGGGAAAATTCACATTGTCCTCTAGGTTGGCCCTAAAATGTTGGGAAAGCAATTGCCCTTTGAGTAAGGAAAGGAATCAACAGAGAGTGTGTTTCCAGGCCTCTATCTATTAGGAACTGTCTAGATTGTAAGACGTGAGACCTCCAGTCTTGCCCAGATGACCTATCATCCTGAGTCAGGGCATATGTTTCCATACAATTCCTGAGCCTTGTAAATACATTCCTAGGTCATACCAGGACTGCCAGTGAGGAAACAGGCTGTAGGACTGTGTCTGAGAGAGTTGGGTGCCATGTGGTGCTACTTACATTATGTGACATTTCACAGGAAAGGGACCACCAGATAGAAGTGACAAGCGGACTGCTTCCTTCAGAAACTACATGGGTGGACCAAATCTATCTCTGTCAGAAAAAAGAAAACAAGTACTGGATGGATATTCAAACAGTTGCTCTGCCAAACCGTTTTAGTGCCAACTGAGAGAAAAAGGTGAATTTTGTCCTGTATTCAGGTTCACACTCAGGGTGTGACCCCACAGGATCCAAACTTTTCCAGATAGACCTGGGTTCACTGGACCACTCTAACCGAGAAAACGTGATGGAACAGGCATTTGGATGATTACTTGCCTGTCTTGTGCTTGTGGGGACTTCCCTACTATCACAGGCTCAGGGGAAATTGCGACTGAGAAATGAACTCCCAGCAAACGTTTTCAAGCAGTGTGTGACTCTCAGCACACAGTATATTGGGAAAGTTATGTTCCTTCAATGAAGAAAATCATCAACAGAGAGTGTGTTTTTTATAGCAGGAATTGTTCAGCTTCTAAGATGTGAAAGCTCAGGCCTGCTTAAAGGTCCTAAGTTCCAGAGTCAGGACAGTGTGTCTTGCTGCACTTTCTGAGACTTCTAAATGCATTCCTAGGTCATACCCGGTCTGCTCCTAAGGAAGGATGCTGAGGGAGTGTATCAGAGTGTGCTGGGTGAAATACTGTGGTCACATAGATGAGGTGTCATTCCACTGGAAATGGCCTGCAGCTAGAAGTTGCAAGCCATTCACATGCTTCAGAAATTCCAAAGGGTTAACCAAAGCTAGCATTGTCAGAAGTAAGAAAACAGCATTCAGATGGAATTTCAAGCGGTTGCTCGGCTGCACTGTTTTAGGGCCAAGTGAGAGAAAAATGCATATTTTAACGCCAAAATCTGGTATCCAGATTCAAACATATGTGTTTCCCCGCAGAGTCCACGAATTTTCTAGATAGACTTACGTTGAATGGATGGCCCCTACCAAGAAAACGTGATTGAACAGACGTTTGCAAGTGCTTTTGAATTTACCTGTGAGTGTGGCACCTTCCCTACAGTCACACCTCCAGGGGAAATTGCTAATGAAAAATGACCTCCAACAAGCGTTTTCAAGCAGTGTGTGACACTCAGCACACAGAATGCTGAGAAAGCTATATTTCTTTGTGGAAGGAAAGGCATCTCGAGAAAATATGTTATCAGGCCTCTACCTGTCATGAACTGTCTAGATGCAGACATGTGAGTCCTCCAAGTTTCCCAGAGGACCTAAATACCAGAGTCAGGGCAGTGTGTTTCCCACCACTTTCTGAGATTTGTAAACACATTCCTGGGTCATACCAGATCTGACCATGAAAAGTCAGGCTGCAAGAGTGTGTCTCAGAGTGCTGGGTGACATACTGTGCTAACCTAGATGAGATGACATCCCCATGGAAAGGGGCCAGTGTCTTGGAGTGGAGAGCCTCCTGCTTGATTCATAAATGCCAAAGGGGGCACCAACACTATCACTGTCAGAAGTAAGAAAACAGCAACTAGACGCATTTTCAGGCAGTAACTAGGTCTAACCGTTTTAGGGCCAACTGAGGAAAAAAATGCAAATTTTGCTGCCAAGGTCCGGTATCCAGGTTCAAACATAGGCTATGTAGGAACAGTATCCATGAGTATTCTAGACAGTTAGGTTGAATGGATCACTCCTATCAAGAAAACGTGATTGAGCAGACGTCTGCATGATCCTTTGCCTTTTCCTGTGAGTGTGACGGTCTTCCCTAAGGTCACAACATCAGGGGAAGTTGCTACTGAAAAATTACTTCCAACAAGCGTTTCCAAGCAGTGTGTGACACTCAGCACACAGAATGCTGAGAAAGCTATATTTCTTTGAGGAAGGAAAGGCATCTCGAGAAAATATGTTATCAGGCCTCTACCTGTCATGAATTGTCTAGATGCAGACATGTGAGTCCTCCAAGTTTCCCAGAGGACCTAAATACCAGAGTCAGGGCAGTGTGTTTCCCACCACTTTCTGAGATTTGTAAACACATTCCTGGGTCATACCAGATCTGACCATGAAAAGTCAGGCTGCAAGAGTGTGTCTCAGAGTGCTGGGTGACATATTGTGCTAACCTAGATGAGATGACATCCCCCTGGAAAGGGGCCAGTGTCTTGGAGTGGAGAGCCTCCTGCTTGATTCATAAATGCCAAGGGGGGCACCATCACTATCACTGTCAGAAGTAAGAAAACAGCAATTAGACGCATTTTCAGGCAGTAACTAGGTCTAACCGTTTTAGGGCCAAGTGAGAAAAAAATGCAAATTTTGCTGCCAAGGTCCGGTATCCTGATTCAAACATAGGATGTGTAGGAACAGTATCCATGAGTATTCTAGACAGTTAGGTTGAATGGATCACTCCTATCAAGAAAACATGATTGAGCAGACGTCTGGATGATCCTTTGCCTTTTCCTGTGAGTGTGGCGGTCTTCCCTAAGTCACAACATCAGGGGAAGTTGCTACTGAAAAATTACTTCCAAGAAGCGTTTTCAAGCAGTGTGTGACTCTGAGCACACAAAAGCTGGGAAAATTATGTTCCATCCAGGAAGGTAAGGCATCAACAGAAGGTGATTTATCAGGTCTCTGTGTATCACAAACTGTATAGACTCAAAGATGTGAGACTTCCAGTTTTGCCCTGAGGACCCAAATTCCAGAGTCAGAACATTGTATTTCCCTACACTTTCTGAGATTGCAACCAGGTACCATATTTTGTACTCTATTGTTGACCATGATGGCTACTTCATTTCTTTTAAGGGATTCCTGCCCACAGTAGTGGATATAATGGTCATCTGAGTTAAATTCACCCATTCCTGTCCATTTTAATTTGCTGATTCCTAGAATGTTGACATTCATTCTTGCCATCTCCTGTTTGACCACTTCCAATTTGCCTTGATTCATGGACCTAACATTCCAGGTTCCTATTCGATATTGCTTTTCACAACATCGGACCTTGCTTCTATCACCAGTCACATCCACAACTGGGTATTGTTTTTGCTTTGGCTCTATTCCCCTCATTCTTTCTGGAGTTATTTCTCCACTGAGCTCCAGTAGGATATTGGGCACCTACTGACCTGGGGAGTTCCTCTTTCAGTATCCTATCATTTTACCTTTTCATATTGTTCATGGGGTCCTCAAGGCAAGAATACTGAAGTGGTTTGCCATTCCCTTCTCCAGTGGACCACATTCTGTCAGACCTGTCCACCATAACCTGTCCGTCTTGGGTGGCTCCACACGGCATGGCTTAGTTTCATTGAGTTAGACAAGGTTATGGTCCGAGTGATCAGAATGGCTAGTTTTCTGTGATTATGATTTCAGTGTCTGCCCTTTGATGCCCTCTCACAACACCTACCATCTTACTTGAGTTTCTCTTACCTTGGACGTGGGGTATCTCTTTACAGATGCTCCAGCAAAGCAGAGCAACTCCTCCTTACCTTGGACAACGGGTATCTCCTCAGGCCGCCCCTCCTGACCTTGAATGTGGAGTAGCTCCTCTCGGTCCTCCTGCACCCGTGCAGCTGCTGCTCTTTGGACGTGGGATTGCTCCTCTTGGCCACAGCCCCTGACCTTGGGCATGGGGTGGCTCCCCGCAGCCACTGCAAGTGACCATGGCCGAGAGGTAGCTCCTCCATGCTTCTGCATGGTCCATCACAGCCTGCACCATTTGAATGCAGAGTTCCAAATAATAGCAAGGAGAGATAAGAAAGCCTTACTCTGATCAATGCAAAGAAATAGAGAAAAACAACAGAATGGGAAAGACTAGAGATGTCTTCAAGAAAATTAGAAATACCAAGGGAACATTCCATGTGAAGATGGGTTCAATAAAGGACAGAAATGCTATGGATTTAACAGAAGCAGAAGATATTAACAAGAGGTGGCAAGAAAACACAGAAGAACTGTACAAAAAAGATCTTCATGGCCCAGATAATTACGATGGGGTGATCACTCACCTAGAGCCAGACATCCTGGAATGTGAGGTCAAGTGGGCCTTAGAAAGCATCACTACGAACAAAGCTAGTGGAAGTGATGGAATTCCAGTTAAGCTATTTCAAATCCTAAAAGACGATGCTGTGAAAGTGCCGTACTTAATAGGTCAGCAAATTTGGAAAACTCAGCAGTGGCCACAGGACTGGAAAAGGTCAGTTTTCATTCCAATTCCAAAGAAAGGCAATAGCAAAAGTTGTTCAAACTACTGCACAATTGCACTCATCTCACACGCTAGTAAAGTAATGCTCAAAATTCTCCAAGCAAGGCTTCAGCAATACAGGAACCGTGAACTTCCAGATGTTCAAGCTGGGTTTAGGAAAGGCAGAGGAACCAGAGATCAACCTGCTAACATCTGCTGGATCATTGAAAAAGAGAGTCCCAAAAAAACATCTATTTCTGCTTTATTGACTATGCCAAAGCCTTTGACCGTGTGTATCACAATAAACTGTGGGAAATTCTGAAAGAGATGGGACTACCAGACCACCTGACCTGCCTCCTGAGAAACCTACGTGCAGGTCAGGAAGCAACAGTTAGAATTGGACATGGAATAACAGATTGTTCCAAAATAGTGAAAGGAGTACATCAAGGCTGTATATTGTCACCCTGCTTATTTAACTTATATGCAGAGCACATCATGAGAAACACTGGGTTGGAAAGAGAACAAGCTGGAATCAAGATTGCCAGGAGAAACATCAATAACCTCAGATATGCAGATGACACCACCCTTATGGAAGAAAATGAAGAGGAACTGAAAAGCCTCTTGATGAAATTGAAAGAGGAGAGTGAAAAAATTGGCTTACAGCTCAACATTCAGAAAACTAAGATCATGGCATCTGGTCCCTTCACTTCATGAAAAATAGATGGGGACACAGTAGAAACAGTGTCATACTTTATTGTGGGGGGCTACAAAATCACTGTAGATGGTGATTGCAGCCATGAAATTAGAAGACGCTTACATCTTGGAAGGAAAGTTATGACCAACCTAGATAGCATATTAAAAAGCAGAGGCATGCCTTTGCCAACAAAGGTCCATCTGGTCAAGGCTATAGTTTTTCCAGTGGTCATGTATGGATGTAATATTTGGACTGTGAAGAAAGCTGAGCACTGAAGAATTGATGCTTTTGAACTGTGGTGTTGAAGAAGACTCTTGAGAGTCCCTTGGACTGCAAGGACATCCAACCAGTCCATTCTAAAGGAGATCAGTCCTGGGTGTTCATTGGAAAGACTGATGCTGAAACTGAAACTCCACTACTTTGGCAACCTGATGCGAAGAGTTGACTCATTGGAAAAGACCCTGATGCTGGGAGGGCTTAGGGGCAGGAGGAGAAGGGGGTGGCAGAGGATGAGATGGCTGGATGGCATCACCAACTCGATGGTCATGAGTTTGAGTAAACTCCGGGAGCTGGTGATGGACAGGGAGGCCTGGCGTGCTTCGATTCATGGGGTCCCAAAGAGTCGGATAAAACTGAGCATCTGAATGGAACTGAACACTTTCTGAGCATTATGAACACATTCCTAGGTCATACCAGAAGTGCCCTTAAGAAAGACAGGCTGCAGGAAGGTTTCTGAGATTGCTGGGTGCTATGCTGCACTTACCAAGATGATGTAGCATTACATTGTAAATGGGTCAGCAGCTACAAGTTCCTAGCTGCTTACTTGCTTCAGAAATCCCTAAGGGTGTACCAAGATATAACTGCCAGAAGTAAGAAACCAGCAGCTAAATGCATTTCCAGGTAGTTGTTATGCTGTACAGTTTTTGGCCAACTGAGAGGGAAATATGAATTTTGCCACCAAGGTCTACTGTCCATGTTCACACCCAGGATGTGTCCACTCATGACCCAAGAATTTTCCAGCAGACCTAGGCACACTGAATCTCCACTACAGAGAAAACATGATGGAACTGACGTTTGGCTGTTGCTTTTCTTTTCCTGTGAGTTTGATGGCCTTCCCTATGGTCACACTATCAGGAGCAATTGCTAATGAAAAATGACTTCCAACAAGTGTTTTCAAGCAGTATGTGACGCTATGGACATGGAAAGCTGGAAACCTATGTTCCATTGAGGAAGGGAATGTGTTTATAGACAGGGTATTTTCAAGACTCTATCTATTAAGAACTGTCTAGCTTCCAAGATGTGAATTCTCCATATTTGCCCAGAGGGCCTCACTTCCGGGGTCAGGGCAATGTGTTTTCCTGCAATTTTTGAGCTTTGTAAGCACATTTTTTGGTCATACCAGGACTGCCCATGAGGAAACCGGCTCTCTATATCAGGATCTGTCTAGATACTAAGATGTGAGACCTCTAGGTTGGTAAGAGGACCTAAATTTCAGAGCAAGGGCAGTGTGTTTTTGAGCATTTCCTGAGCTTTGTAAACACATTTCTGAGTAATGCCAGGACTGCTCATGAGAAAACAGGCTTCAGGTGTGTGTCTGAGAGTGCTGAGTACCATACTGTGCTTACCTAGATGAGGTAACTTTCCACGGCAAATTGGCGAGTGACTAGGAGTTGTGAGCCACCAGCTTGCTTCAGAAATCCTGAATGGTGGACCAAAGGTTGCACTGTCAGAAGTAAGAAAAAAGTCATTGGATGGATTTTCAAGCAATTGCTAGCCACACCTCGTTATGGCACCCAAAGAGAAAAATACAAATTGTGCACCCTAGGTCCGATATTCAGGTTCACACACGGGATATGTCCCCTCAGGATTCAAGAAATTTCCAGACAGACCTATGTTCACTAGAGTTCTTCTACAGAGAAAACTGGTTGGAACAGCTATTTGGAGATTGCTTTGCCTTTCTCTGTGAGTGTGGGACCCCTACCTATGGTCACAGCCTCAAGGAGATATTGCCACTGAAAATAGACTTCCAAGTAAGCACTTTTCAAGCAGAGTGTGACTCTCAGGTGGCAGAATGTGAAGAAAGCTATCTTCCTTTGAAGAAGAAAAGACATTCACAGAGTGTTTTCAAACCTCTAACTTGCAGGAAATTTTGAGCTTCTAAACCATGAGACCAGCAGGTCTGCTGAGAGGACCTAAATTCCTGAGTCTGGGCCGTGTGTCTCCCTGTAATTTCCGAGTTTGGCAAACACATTCCTAGGTCATAACGGTACTGACCATGAGAAAGCTGGCAGCAGGAGTGTGCCTGAAAGGGCTGAGTGCCTTACTGTGGTAAGTGTGAGTGGACATTCCAGTGACAGGCTCAAAGCTACAAGGTGTGAGCCACCCGCTTGCTTCAGAAATCCCAAAAGGTAGAGCAAACCTAGCTCTGTCAGAGGTAAGAAAATAGCAATTGGACGAATTTTCAAGCAGTTGCTAGGCTGAACCTGTGATGTCTGAAGTATAGGGGATGAATGTCATAAGCAGTGGATATGATGTCACATATAGGAGATATGATGTCATGAATGCAGAGGCTGTGATGTCGAAAATGCTGAGGATTGATGTCATAAAGTGTGAATGAGATGTCATGTAGAGTGTGTATGATGTCATATGTATGCCAAGTGTGGTGATTTCCATATTTGTTGTGATGTCAACGATACAGAGTGTGTGACGGCACAGATAGAGTGGCTGTGATGTCAAATATAGTGGGTGAGATGTCAGGTATATTCGGTGTGCTCTCATGAAAGGGGTGATATCATATATATTGGATATGATGTCATCAATATACTGGGTGTAATGTCATTAATTTAGGTGTCTGATGTCATAAAGAGATCATGTGATGTCATGCATACTGAATATGATGTTCTACATATAGTGTGTGTGATGTTATACAGAGAGTGTGTGTGGTATAATTGATACACTGGGTTTGATGACACAGATACCGTGGATGTAGTGTCAGATGTAGTTTGTGAGATGGCAGATATAACGTTTGTGTTGTTTTTTTGTGTGTGGTCATATATAGTGTGTGTGATGTCATGAATGCAGTGGATGTAATGTGATGACTACAATGGTGTGAGTTCATAAAGAGTGGATGTGACGATATGTATAGTACATAAGATGTCATACAAAAGTGGGTGTGATGTCATACAAACAGTTGGACAGAGGTCATCAATAGGGTGGATTCAAGGAAAGATATAGTGGGAGTGATGTCATGAGTGCAGTGCATGTAATGTCATAAATAAACTGTGATGTCATAAAATGTGGATGCAATGACTTATAGAGTGTATATGATGGTATACATGTAGTGGGTGTGAGGTCATACATACAAAGGGTCTGATATCGTCGAAAGAGTGGGTGTGATGACACAGATAGAGTGACTGTGATGTTAATAATATAGTGATTGTGATGTCCTATACAACGGATATGATGTCGTCTTACATAGCGAATGAGATCTCATAAATACAGTTGGTGTGATATCCTCAATACAGTGGATGTCATGACCCAGATACAGTGGATATGATGTCACATAGAGTGGGTGTGATGTTCTAGAAACGGTGGTATGATGTCCTAAACTGAGGTTGTGGTGTCTAGTATGGTGCAAAAGTTGCCATACATATGCCGAGTGTGAGGTCATGCAAAGAGTGCGTGATATCAGTGGAGAGGTTGCGATGGCAAAGAAACAGTGGGAGCATTGTCTGGTACAGTGGGAGTGATGTCATGCCTGAAGTGGATGTGGCAACATAAATTCTGTGGTTTGGTGTGATAGAGTGGATATGATGTCCTCTGAAGTGCAAATGATGTCATATATATACCGAGTGTGGTATCAACATCACACAGTGTTGTGATGTCATACATTGTGGATATGATGTCATAAAAAGAGTGGATAGGATGTCACAGGTATACTGGCTGTAATATGATACATAAAGTGGCTGTGATATCATTGGTAGAGTGGCGGTGATAACACAGATACAGTGGACTGTGGATATGATGTGTCCTAAACATAGTGGGTGCCATGACAGATAAACAAAGGTTATGATGACATCAAGAGTGGATTTGATGTCATATAAAGTACATTATCATGTCATACAGGCAGTGGGTGTGATTTTACACGTACATAGGATGTAATATAATCATTCAAGTGAGTGTGATTTACACCGAATATAGTGGGTGGGGGGTGTGTTTGTTTGTTTTGGGTTTTTAAACGGGTGATTGGTGTTTCCAGAACCCCCCCCCCCCCCCACCACATTTGCAGGTGTTTATAATCAATACCCTAAGTAGTGATGCAGTAACAGTGAAGCGATGTTCAGATATACTGGTGTGTGATGACTATGAATACAGAGGGTGTGATGACATAGTGTTTTTGGATATCATACAGAAGTGGATGTGAAGTCATATAAGTTCAATTAGGATGTCAAGTATTTGTGGCTGTGATATCGTACATACAATAGGGTTTTTTATGATTGAGTAAACTGGTGTGATGACACAGATACAGTGAATGTGCTGTTCAGATATAGTGTGAGATGAGGTGAGATAAATGTAGCTTTGATGTCAAATGGATAGAGTGATTTGATGTCACACAGCGTGGGGTGATGTCGTATGTAGTGCATATGTGCCTATACATATTAAAGTTGTGATGTCCTACATTCAGTGGGTGATTTATCATCGATACAGGGTGTGGCCACACAGATATAATATGGATGTGTATGATGTCAGAATATAGTTGATTGTACTGTCTTAACACAGTGTGGTTTTGATATCCACGTAAAGTGAATAAGGAATTCACAAACACAGTGGGTGTGATGTTACAGATAAGTGGCTGTGTATGTACAGTGTACAGTGGATGTAGTGTCATAAATGTTGGATGTGATGCCATAATTTAAGAGAAATCAGATTTCATGAATGCAATGGTTGTGATGTCCAATAAATAGGGAGCACTGATGTCAGAAAGTGTGAATGTGAAATGTCATGTACTTGAGTGTATGATGTCACATTGTGTGCCAAGTGTGAACGATACTGTAACTTGCCATCTGTTGTGGAGTGTCATTCGATTCAGAGTTACATCGATATCACATGTTTTGTCATGCTGTGTGATGAACAAGATATATGAAGCTCCTAATGGCAAATTTTGGGAGGGGAATATGTCATGTAAAGACATTGTGTTGTCATGGAAAGCAGTATGTGTGATATCATATATATTGGATATGATTTCATAAAGATATCTGGGTGTGAATGTCATACATATAGGGGTGTGATTGGTCATAAAGAACTTGATGTTGATGTCATTCTCACTGGGATATATGGTTGCCAGACACATAGTGTGTGTGATCATCATGCCAGACAGTGGGTTTGGTATTATTAATACACTAGGGTCGTGATGACACAGATACAGTGGATGGCAGTGGTAGAAGGGGGGGGTGGG
>JAJLRB010001009.1:0-53191 GCA_020976825.1 Odocoileus hemionus
TGTTTGGGGCTCACAAAGTGGGTTGATGACATATAATGGATGTGTGGCAGTTAAAAGGGTTTCAAACAGAATAGAGTTGTGTATCTCACAAGGTGGGTGAAATAAAAAGGGTATGTCCTAAACTAGTATGTGCCTGACAGGGGTTTCAGTGGTATTTTTCCATCTATAAAAGTGGATGTTTTTACTGAAGGGTGTCTAAAGCATAGTATGTCTTTTTTAAATTAAAAGGCTGTGATGCCATACAGTGTATGGTTTCTTAAGGGGGTGGGGTGTCATGACGAGTGGGTTTGCCATAAATACAGTCCTTGATGTCGAAAGAGTGGGTGTTATGTCAAAATTAACATGGGATGTTACGTATAGTGGGTTTGAAAATACACATAAGCTGGGTGGAAAATCAATTACAGAAAAGACCCAGGAAAGGGATGCGTTAAATTAAAAGGGTTGATGAATGACAACAGTGTGTTGATGTCATAAGGGGTGTGATATTTTTACAGTGGATGTGATGTCCTATGTGTTCAAAGGGCATAAAATTGTGGCTGTTTTTTCTTATACGTGGGTGTTATATGACAAAAATTTGTGTTGACACAGGAAAGTGGTGTTTTTCGATAAAAAGGGGGTGTGATGTGAGATAAAAAAATTGAGTCATAAATAGAGTCATTTTGATGTCCCCAGGGGGGTGTATGTCTATTTTGCTGGTTCTTTCAAAATTTATGTGGGTGCCTGCATACAGTGTTTTGGTATTCATTGATAGAAGGGGTTTCACACTGAACTTATGGAAGTTATGGGTCAGATAGAGTGTTTTTATTGTTTAAAACGGTGTGTTTCATGTAAAATAAGGGGAATTCAAAACCTAGTGGTGTGTGGTAAGATGGAGGGCTGTGATTCACGGTATGGGGGATGGTGGTATAAACCCGGGGATTGATGTCATTAGAGGGATTGATGTCATGAAGCAGTGTCTTGTGTCAAAAATACTGAATTGATGCATAAAGGTAAATGTGTGTCATGTAGAAATGTGTATTTTTCAAGTGTGCCGTGTCATAGTTAATACTTGGATGTCATCGCCCAAGATTTAAGAACTTTTACACTGTCCCATTATTTTGATGGCACAAAACAGTGGAGTGGTAAAAATTAATTGGGGGAGATATCAGGAAAAGGAATCATTTTTTTAAAAGCATATGTTTTTTCAAAATATTGATAGATGAAAAATACTAGCTGTGTCTACATAGGGCGGGATGTCAAAGGTTTATTTTTATATATTCACAAAATATGCTGTCATAACAGAGTGTTGTGATATCGTCCAGAGAGTGGGTGTGGTAAAATTGATCACGGTTTGAGAAAAAGATACAGTGATGTGTTTCAAACAATGGTGAGATGGCAATATAATTTTGTGTTTATGTTTGGATCCCCTTATGTGTCTGTTCCCCGGGATGCAATGGGGTAATGCGTGATTTAAATGGTGTGAGGTCATAAAGGGGGGGGTCGAGTTATGATAGTGGAAAGTTTTTAATAAAATGGGTGTGATGTCATGCGTACATTTGGTTGAGATCATCATTGGGGTGGTTGTGATGAACAGTTATGGATGCAATGTCAGATATATTTGGAGTGATGTATGAGTACAGTGCATGCGATGTCTAATAATGTGGTGTCATGTATAAATGTGGATGTGTTCCTTAAACAGTGTTTATGATGGTAGAAAAACTTTGGTGTGTGTCAACATACAAAGGGTTGAAAGATGAAAGGTGGGTGTGGACCGTAATGGGTGACGTAACAAATTTTAAATATGTATTGATAAAATGGATTGATTCTTATATAGGGGTGAATCTCATAGATACATTGTTGGGGAAAATAAAAACATGGTGTGATGACAGAGAACGTGGAATAGTCAAATATATGTGTGTATGCCTTAAAAAAATGGTGTTTGATGTAAACGTAGATGTGATGTCTTCTCAGTGCAAACTTTAATACGCAAAGTGATGTCATACAAAGATGGGGTGTGATTTGGATACGGGGTGTGATGCACGAGTATTTGCTGTGATGTCCATGTATGGTATATACCCCTGGTACGGGATGTGGTTTCTATTAGGGGTTTGTGACTCATAATTGCAGTGGGGAAGACTTAAGGGTGATTGATTTTTTTAAAGAGTGCAAATGAATATAGTGGGTGTGAGTACAAAAAAGGGGTTTGATACAGGGGAGGGGTTGTGGGGAAAAAGAACAGTGGGTGTGCTGCCCCGTATATGGGTGAGACGTTGCTAAAGTGGAGGAAATTTTAAAATTTGGGTTTTTGCTTTTAAAAAAAAGGGGATGATTGCCATTACATGCAAAAAAATTTATAATATCAAGTGTGGTGTCAGAAACACAGAGGTTTTGATTTAAAAGATGGTGGGGTGTCTAAAAAAAGTGGATAGGTGTCAAGTATATGGATGTGATACTATATATTTTTTGTGAAATCATTGTGAGGGGGTTGAGACACAGACATTTGATGGAGGTCAGATATAGTGAGTGATTTCTAAATAAAGTGGTGTAAAGTCTAAGATGGATTTGAGTCTAGGTTTAATATGTTTTCAAAAATTATTGGAGGTGATGTCATCATAAGGTTTTTGATAAAATTGTGATTTGCAGGATGAACAGATACAGTCGGTGTGATATCAGATATGGTTCGTGAAGGAACAACTTTTCTTTTTCCAAAACATGTTGTGATAATATCAATAGATAATTTTTATAAAAAAGGTGTGTGTTTCATAGAAGAGTCATTGTAATTCACTTATATTTGAAGGATATCATACACAGTATTAATTTTCATATCGACAAAAATGGTGTGTGTCAGAATACACTGATGTGTGTCATAAAACTAGGTTTTTGTCAAGATGGGGGAAGAATGTGTGTGGATCTATGGCAAATATGCCCCTTGATTCCTACTAGTTTGGGTGAGGCTCACAAAGGGGGTGGATGACAATACAGTGGATGTTGGCAGTTAGAAGGGTTTAGACAGACATAGAGCTTGTGTATCTCACACAGTGGGGGTGAAAGATATAGGGGTATAGCCCTAAACGAAGTAGGGCCGACAGGGATCAGTGGTATTTTCCACTATATCCCAAGTGAGATGTTTTTTTTACTGAATGGTGTCTAAAGCATAAGGTGTTTGTCTTTTTCAGGGGTGGTGTCACATACAGTGTATGGAGCCTATGAGGGGTGGGGGGTGCATGAAGGTGGGTTTTTCCATGAATACAGTCCTTTGATGTCAGAAAAGAGGGGGTTTTATGTCACAAATTAATAAAGGGTGCAAACGTATAGGGGTTTGATATACAATAATGCGGTGTGGTAAATCAATAAAATAGAAATGACCCGGTAAGGGATGCGATTCTATAGGGGTTGATACATGACAACATGTGTGTGATGTCTAAGTTTGTGTATCTTAGGGGTTGGATGTGAGCCCATGTATTTCAAAACATGTATTGTGCGGGTGAATAATTATACAGGGGTGTTATAGTCAAAAATTTGGTGTGAACAGGAAAGGGGTTTTGTTGCAATAAAAAGGGGTGATGTAGAAAAAAAAAATTTTGTGTCTGATTAGAGTCCTTGATGTCCCCAGGGGGGTGGATGTCGTAAAACTGCTAGTTTTCTATACATATAGTATGTTGGTGCCTGCAACAGTGTGGGGTATATCATTGTAAAATGGGGTTATCACACTGTACAATTAGGGAATTAGGTCGATAGAGTGTTTTTTTGTTTAAAACGGTGTGTTTCTGTCAAAAAAGGGGATATGAATTCAAACCATAGGGGTGTGATGGACAGATGGGGGGGCTGTGATGTCACAGGTATAGGGATGAATGGTAAAACCCGGGGATTGTTTCTATAGAGGGATTGATGATAAATGCGGGTTTCGTGATGTCATAAATACTGATCATTGATGTCAAAAAAGTGTAAATTGGGGTGTCATTTGAATGTATTTTCATAAGTGTCCCGGGGTTCATAGCTTACATATTTTGGTGTCATCGCACAGATCATGTAAAATTTTTAAAACGGTACAATTAGTGGATGGCACAAATACAGGGGGAGTGAGTCAAATTATGGGTGGATATCGGTAAGAATCATTTTCTGAACATATGTGTGATATCATAAATTTTTATATGTTTTAAAAATATATGTTGATGCATCATATAGGGTGGATTCATAAAAATTTAGTCATATCTTTACCCTGATATGGGTCATAACAGAGTGTTTTTGATATCGTCCAGAGAGTGGGGTGGTTAATGATACACGGGGTTTTTGAGAACACATTTTACAGGGATGTAGGCCAGAAAAGGGGTGAGATGCAGTATAAGTTTGTGTTGTATGTGTGTGATCTCACTATAGTGTCTGTATCCCACAATGCAATGGGGTAAGGGATAATAAAGGTTGTGAGGTATAAAGAGGGGTGCGAGTTATGATAGTGAAAATACAAAAAAATGGGTGTGATTCAGGGTACATTTGGTTTGAGATCTTCTTTGGGGGTTGTGTAAACAGTGTGGATGCAATGTCAGATATATTTGGGTGATGCTGGTAAGGCTGCGAGTCAAAAATAATGTGGTGTCATGTCATAAAAGGATGTGATTCCTTTTTAAACAGTGTTTTAGGGTTTCAAACAGGGTGTGTGTCATTATAAAAAGGGGTAAAGAGAAAGGGGGGTGGGGAACACGATAAGGGGGTGTGGTAACAAATTTTTGTTTTGTATTGTAAAAATGGATTATTATCAATATAGGGAGGGAGACTCAAATCACTTGTTGTGATATCCAAAACAGGGATGTGATGACAAGAACGGGAAAATTAGGTAAAATAACTGTGTGTGATGCCTAGAAAGGGTGGTTTGATGTCATAACGGGGGTGTAGTTTCTACAGTGAAAATTGATCATAGCAAAAATGTGGTCATACAAAAAGGTGTGATTGGGAATACATGGGTGTGATGACACAGAGTTTTGTTTGGATGTCGCAGTATGGGTATAATTGCCCTGGTACTGAAGTGGTTTCATTATAGAGGTTGATCATAATCTTTTGGGGAAGTTAAGGGGGGGTTTTTTGTTTGAGTGCAACTGATGACACTTATAGTGGGTTGATGAAATAAAAGTGCGTGGATATCAGTGGGGGTTGGGGAGGCAAAGTTTACAGTGGGTGTGCTTCCCGTTAGTGGGTGAGATTTGTCTGAGTGGATTGCATTAAATAGGGGTTTGTGTTAAAAAGAGGATGAGATGCCATCTACAGTGCAAAGATACATAAAATCAAGTGTGGTGTCAAAACACAGGGGGTTTTGATTTATAAGAGTGGTTGTGGTTTTCATAAATAAAGTGGATAGGATTAAAACGTATAGGATGTGAACATATATTATTTTGTGATATATTGATAGACTGGGGTCTATGCACAGATCCGTGATGTGGGGTCGTATGTGGACGTGATGTATAAAAAAAGGGGTGTGAGTCGTAAAGAGGATTTGGTCATAGGTTTTACAAGTTTTCATACATATATGGAGGTGATGCTACTAACGGGTTTGAAAAAAATTGATGTTTTTCAGGTGATACAGATACTCGGTTTTGGATATAAGAATGGTGTCTGTAAAGGACACAAGGGTTTTTTTTTCCTACATGGTGTATCCATATCAATGAAAATTTTTAAAAGGAAGTGGATGTCATAGATAGAGTCATTTTGATGTCATTTATATAGTGAAGGGAATAACAAGTAGATAAATTCATATTCCCAAAAATGGTGTGAGTCTGAATACACTGCAGTGTTTTCAAAATACTGAGGTTGTTTGTAAGAGGTGGATATAGCATGTGTAGTGATCTATGGCAAATATGCCCCCTGTGTTTCCCCTACAAGTTGGTGTGATGGCTCCAAAGGGGGTGTGATGACAATACGTGGATGGTTGGCATTAAAAGGGTTTCAGGAAGAAAAAGGCTTGTGTATCTAAACACGTTGGGTGAGAGTAAATAGTGGTTTTATGTGTCCTAAACGTTATGTCCCAGCAGGGGATACGGGGAAATTTTCCCACTCTATCCCAAGGAGATTTTTAATTTTTTACTAAATTTTGTTTTTAAAGATAGAGGGTCTTTCTAATTCAGGGCTGTGTTTCCCCAAATACGTGTAGGGATGTCTATAGGCGGGGGTGTCATGAATCGAGGGGGTTTTGCATAAATACAGCCTTGATGTCGAAAGAGGGGGTGTTATGTCACAATTAATCATGGGATTCTTATATAGGGGTTTTGATATAACAAAGCTGGTGTGGTATAAAAATATACAGAAATCCCAGGTAATGGATGCTTTCAGTTTAAAAGGGGTTGATGAAGACAACGTGTGTGTGATGTCAAAAGGGGTGTGATATCTTACAGATGGATTTGATTCCTATGTAGTTTAAAGCTAGTATTGGGGTGTGATATAAAATACAGGGGTTTATATGATCAAAATCTTGTGTTGAACAGGAAATGGTTTTTAAAATTTAAAGGGGTTTTGTTTTGTAAATAAAAAAATTTGATGTCAGATAAGCCTTGATTCCCCCGTGGGGGAGGTTATCTGCATATTTTTTTCATATAGTATGGTTGGTATATAAGTGTGGGGTATATCATTTGAAAAATTTGGGAGTTTCCAGATAAGTTATGGAAGTTATTGTCAATAGAGTGGTTTTTATGTTTAACATGTTTTCATGTCCAAATTAGGGGGATAAATTCAAAAACCAAAAGGGGATTGGGGGTCAGATGGAGGGGCTGTGATGTCAATATACATAATGGTATAAAGGGGATGTGTGCTTTATGAGGGATCTAGTCTGAATGCATTTGTGATGTCAAAACACTGAACATTATGTCAAAGTGTGAATGGGGGTTATTTTAGATGGTAGATTCATAATGGGGCATACTTAAACTTGTGTGTATCAAAAAGGAATGTTTCAATTTTAACGTGTACACATTATGGGTGGACAAAAAGGGGTAGTCAAATATATTGGGTGGTTTACCAGGTTGCGATGCATTTTTTGAAAAAAGATGGGATATAAAATATTTGAATTGATAATAAAAATTTGTGATTAAAATATATTATGTAAAAAATTTATTAATATTCATTAAAATATTGTTTATAAAATTGTTGTTTTAAAAATTTTTAAATTGAAAAAGGGGTTGAGAAAAAAATGGTTGTTTTCGAACAATGGGGAGAGGGGCAGATTAATTTTGTTTTGTATGTGTGTGTCTCACTATAGTGTCTGTAATGCCACAATGAAATGGGGTAATGCATGATAAATGGTGTGGGGTCTTAAAGAGGGGTGCGATTATGAAGTGGTGATATCATACATAAATGGTTGAGTATGCGTACATTTTGTTGAGATACTTTAGAGGGGTTGTGAAAAGAAAAATTGGATGCATGTCAATTTTTGGATTGATGTATGAGTACGTGATGCGATGCAATAAAATGGGGTGTCATTTTAAAAAATGGGGATTGACTTAAACAGTGTTTAGGGGTAGAAACATTGGGGTGATGCCCCAACCAAAGGGTTGAAAGATGAAAGAGTGGGGTGAGACACAGTTTTGGTGTGACGAAAAAACTTTGATATGTTTTTATACAATGGATTGATTCATTATTAGCGGATGAGATCTCAAATACATTTGTGATATCATAAAAACCCGGGATGTATGACAGGAATGTGGATATGAGTCAAATATACTGTGTTGTGCTTAGAATGGGGGTTTGATGTCATAACGTGAGGATGTGATGTCTTCTACAGTGCAAAAGCATCATAGGAAAAATTGAGTCATAAAAAGAGTAGGTGTGGGTTAATACAGGGGGTGTGATGCACAGAGTATTTGCTGTGATGTCGCATTTTGGGGTAAAAATTTGCCCTGCGTAGATGTGGTTTCTATATAGAGGTTGTAAATCATAATTGGGGGGTGGAAGATTAAAGGGTGATTGATGTTTAGAGTGCAATGATGACCTTTTTTAGGGGGTGTTTGTACATCAAAGTGGGGATATCAGTGGGGGTTTGTGATGGCAAAGATACGTGGGTGTGGTCCCGTATAGGGGGTGAGACGTTGTGAGGGAGTGAAAATCAAAAATACTGTGGTTTTGTTATAAAGGGGGATGAGTCCACTACAGTGCAAAGAATCATAATAGGCAATGTGGTGTCAGAAACAAAAGGGGTTTTGATTATAAAGAGTGGTTGTGGTTCATAAAAAAGGGATGGGATGTCAAGTTAGGGATGTAAATCATATATTTTTTTGTGAATCATTATAAAAGGTTGATGACACAGACCTTTGATGTGAGGTAGATATAGGGACGTGATGTCATAAAAAAAGGGTGTGGTCGTAAGAGGGATTTGATTCATAGGTTTACATATGATTTCAACATATGTGGGGTGATGTTAATAAGGGTTTTGATAAAATTGATGTTTTTGCAGGATAAACGATACAGTGGTGGATATCAGATATGGTTTGTAAAGGACAAAAGGTTTTGTTTCAAACATTGTGTGATGATATCAAGTAGTAATTCAAAGGTAGGGTGTGATGTCATAGTTTTAGTCTTGTAGATGTCATTAATGGGAAGGGAAAAATACCAGTAGATGAAATTCATGTACACAATGGTGTATGTCATGAATACACGCATGTGAGTCAAAAATATGAGGTTTTTTCAAGGTGTGGTATATGTCGTGTAGTGATTATGGCATAATATGCACCTTTCCCTACATAGTTGGTGTGATGCTCAAAAATGGGGTGATGAATATAAGTGGATTGGGGAGTTAAAAGGGGGTTTTTCAGCAGATAGAGCTTGTGTACTTACACACAGGTGGGTGAGAAGTTAAGGGGTTGATGTCCTAAACGTAGTTGTCCCATGACGGGGTACGTGGTATTTTCCACCTCAATACCAAGTGAGTGTTTTTTACTGAAATGGTTCTAAAGCCTAGTAGGGTTTTGTCATAATTCATGGCTGTGAGTACCATACGGTATGGATGCCCTAAGAGGGGTGGGGGTCATGAATCGATGGGGGTTTTCCCTTTGAATACAGCCCTTGATGTCAGAAAAGAGTGGGTGTTATGTCAAAATTAAATTATGGGATGTCAAAAGTATGGGGGTTTTGATTACACATAATGCTGGTGGGGTATAATAAATTTTTTAGAAGCCCAGGTATGGATGCGTTCAGATTAGGGGGTTTGATACATGACAACAGTGTTGTGAGTCAAAAGTGGGAAAATTTCTACAGGTGATGTATGTCCTAGAGTTCAAGGCATAGATATTGTGGCTGTGTATTCTTTTTTACAGGGGGTTTTATAGATCTAACTTTGTGTGTGAAAAGGGAAAGGGGTGTGTTCAGATATAAAGGGGTTTGAGATAAAAAAAAAATTTTATGTCATAATAGAGTCCTTGATGTACCCACTGGGTGTGATTCGTATATCGATAGTGTTATACAATAGTTGTGGGGTGCCCGCATCAGTGTGTGGTATATCTTTGATAAAAAGGGGGAGTTATCAACGTACTTTAGGGAATTATGTGTCAGATAGAGGTTTTTTTGTTTAACACGTGTGTTTCTGTCAAAAAAGGGGATATGAATCAGCCATTTGGTTGATGGTACAGATGGAGTGGTGTGATGTCACAGTTTAAAGGGTGAGATGGAAAAAAGTGATTGATGTCATAAAAGGGGATCTGATGTCTAAATGCAGTGCTGGATGTCAAAATACTGATATTGATTCATAAGGGGAAATGGGGTGTCATGAGAATTGTTTTTCTAAGTTCCCGGTTTCATAGCTTACTCTTGTGATGTCATCGACACGGGGGGGTAATTACCATTTTACAGGTAAAAATTAGTGTGAGGCAAAATACAGTGGAGGAAAGTCAAATTAATGGGTAGATATCGGTAAGAAAAGCATTTCTTGAAAGCATATGTGTATATCAAAAATTTTTGATATGATGTCAAAATAATAGTGTGAGATACATATAGGGCTGGATTCAAAAAGAGTTTATGTCATATATTCACCCCAAATTGTGTCTTTAACGAGTTTGGGTGATATCGCCCAGAGGGGGGTGTGGTATTTGAAAAACCGGGTTTGAGAACACAGATACAGTGGAGTAGTTCAGAAAAATGGGTGAATGGGATTAAGTTTTGTTGTATGTGTGTGATCTACTATAGTGTCTGTATGCCACAATAAATGGGGTATGCGAGATAAATGGTGTAAGGTTAAAAGTGGTGCGAAGTTAGATGTGGAAAAGTTTTCAACAAAAAAAGGGGTGTGTGTATCGTACATTGGTTGGTATCTTTAGAGTGGTTGTGATAAAATAAGTGGTTGCAATGTAATATTTTTGGGAGTGATGTCATGATCAGTGCACATGTCTAATAATGTGGTGTATTATAAAAGTGGATTGACCTTTAAAACTGTTTATGGGGTAGAAACTTGGTGGATGTCATAAAAAAAGGGTGAAAGATGAAAGAGGGGGTGTGAGACACAATAAGGGGTGTGACGAACAAATTTAAATATGTATTGTATAAAAAGGGATTGATTCCATATATACATGAGACTCATAGATCCCTTTGTTGGTTCATCAAAAACTGGATGTGTGCGGGAAAATTGTGATATGAGTAAATATGTGGGGAAAGCTTAGAAATTGGTTGATGTAAACTGGGGATGTGATGTCTTTACATGAAAAATGCTATCTCGCGGATGTGATGTCATAAAAAGGGGTAGTGGGGTTTTAATACAGGGGGTGTGATGACACAGAGTTTTGCGTATGTCGATGTATGGGGGTATATATTGCCCTGCGTACGGGATGTGGTTTCCCAATATAGGGTTGGACTCTAAGGGTGGGAAGATTTAAAGGGTAGTTTGGATGTTATAGAGTGAAAACTGTTTTCCAATATGTGGGGGTGATGTCACATCAAGTGGTGTGATATCATGAGAGTTGTGATGGCAAAGATAAGGGGTTGCTGCCCCCGATAGTGGGGAGAGTTGTCTGAAGTAAAAGGCATCTAAAAACGTGGTTTGCTGTTATAAAGAGGATGAATGCCATCTCAGTGCAATGATACATAAAAGGGGCATGTGGTGCGAAACCCAAGAGGGTTTTGATTTTTAAGAGTGGTTGGGGTGTCAAAATAAAGGGGATAGGAGAAAGTATACTGGATGGAAAAATTTTTAAATTTTTGTGATATATTGATAGATGGGTCTGAGAACGTCATTTGATGTGAGGGTTTGGGGACTGATTAAAAATAAAGTTTTTGTGAGTCGTAAAGATGGATTATGTAAAGGTTTTAAATTGATTTCATCATATAGTGGAGGGATGTCAACATAACGGTTTGTAAAATTGATGATTTTCAGGGATGATACAGATAAAGTCGGTGTTATCAATTGGTGTCTTGAAGGACACAACTTTTTGTTTCATAACAGTGTGTGAATATCAAGTAGATAATTCTTAAGGTGAGGTGTGATGTCATGTAGGTATTGTTTGATGTCACTTATATAGTGAAGGGAATACATACACATAGATGAAATGCCCATATCGTACAAATGGTGGATGCATGAATACACTGCTGTGATGTAAAAAATATGGGTTTTTGTCAAGAGTGTGGATATATGTCATTGTAGTGATTATGGCATAATATGCCACCTTGTCTCCACATAGTGGGTGATGGCTCAAAAAGGGGGTGTATGACTTACAGGGGATGGGGAGTTAGAAGGGTTTCAACGACAAGGCTTGTGTATCTCACCAGTGTGGGTGGAAGATATGGGGTTTGAGCCAAAACGTAGTATGTCCCATGACATGGGAACAGTGGTATTTTCCCACTCATTTCCCAAGGAGATGTTATTTTTTAAATTGGGTGTCTAAATTTTTGTAGGTGTTTTCATTTTTCCCTGGGTATGTACATACGGTTGGATTCCCTATAGACGGGTGGGTGTCAAAATGAGTGGGTTTTCCATGAATACAGTCTTTGATGTCAGAAAGAGTGGTGTTATGTCACAAATTAATATAAATTCATGTATAGTGGGTTTGATTTACACTAATGCTGGTGGGGTTAAAACAATAACTAGAAATGCCCCAGTTAAGTGGTTTGCGATTCAGATATAGGGGGGTGATACAGAAAACATGTGTGTGAGTAAAGGGGGTTTGTGAATCTACGATGGATGTGAGTCCTAGAGTTAAAAGAGATGAATTGGGTGTGATATAATTATACGGGGGTTAATGACATAACTTTGTGTGTGAACAGAAAGTGGTGTGTCAGATATAAAGGTTGATGTGAGTTAAAGGGAATTTTGTGTCATAAAATAGAGTATTGATTTCCCCACGGGGTGTGTGTCGTATATATGATAGTTTTCTATACATATATATGTGTGGGGCCTGCATAAGTGTGTGGTTTATCATTGTAGAATGGGAGTTATCCAGATACATTTAGGGGAATTTAGTGTCGTAGAGTGGTTTTTTTGTCTTAAACACGTTGTTATGTCAAAAATGGATTAAATTCAGAAATAGTGGTGTGAGGGGTAAGAGGGAGTGGTGTGATTACAGGTATGGGTGAGAGGTATAAAGGGATTGTGTCATATGAGGGATTGATGCCCTAAATGCAGTGTCTGTGATTCAAAATATGTCATTGATGTATAAGTGTGAATGGGTCTGAGAATGTGTATGTTTAAAAAGTGTGCCGTGTCATAGCTTACTACTTGGTGTCAGAACAGAGTAATGTACAAATTTTTACCGTTCACATTATTGGTGGCACAAATAAGTGGAGTGAGTCAATTATGGGTGAGTACAGGTAAAAAATGATTTTCTTGAAAGCATATGTGTGATATCATAAATTTTTTGTATATGTAAAAAAATTATGCTGGGGCCCCTAATATGGGGCTGGATGTCATAAAGATTTTATGTATATCATTCATCTAAATTTAGCTGTCATAACAGAGTGTTTGATATCGCCCAGAGAGGGGGTTGGGTTTAAATTTGTCCGGGGGTTTGAGAACACAGATCATGGATGTGGTTCCGAACAAGGGGTGAGATGGCAGAAAAATTTTGTTTTTGCCCATTGTTTGTGATCTTTCATTATATGTCTTATCCAAATGAGGGGTAATTGGATGAAAAATTTTTTTTTTTTTTTTTTTTTTTTTTTTTTTTTTTTTTTTTTTTTTTTTTTTTTTTTTTTTTTTTTTTTTTTTTTTTTTTTTTTTTTTTTTTTTTTTTTTTTTTTTTTTTTTTTTTTTTTTTTTTTTTTTTTTTTTTTTTTTTTTTTTTTTTTTTTTTTTTTTTTTTTTTTTTTTTTTTTTTTTTTTTTTTTTTTTTTTTTTTTTTTTTTTTTTTTTTTTTTTTTTTTTTTTTTTTTTTTTTTTTTTTTTTTTTTTTTTTTTTTTTTTTTTTTTTTTTTTTTTTTTTTTTTTTTTTTTTTTTTTTTTTTTTTTTTTTTTTTTTTTGGGGGGGGGGGGGGGGGGGGGGGGGGGGGGGGGGGGGGGGGGGGGGGGGGGGGGGGGGGGGGGGGGGGGGGGGGGGGGGGGGGGGGGGGGGGGGGGGGGGGGGGGGGGGGGGGGGGGGGGGGGGGGGGGGGGGGGGGGGGGGGGGGGGGGGGGGGGGGGGGGGGGGGGGGGGGGGGGGGGGGGGGGGGGGGGGGGGGGGGGGGGGGGGGGGGGGGGGGGGGGGGGGGGGGGGGGGGGGGGGGGGGGGGGGGGGGGGGGATGCTTCAAGTAGAAAAATTTAAAAAGGTAGAGGTTTTGATGTCATAGAAGAGTATTGTTGTGTCACTTATATAGTAAAGGGGAATCATAACAGTGATGAAAGTCATATCGAAACAATGGTGTGAGCATGATACACTGCATGTGATTCAAAATACTGGGGGTTGGTCAAGGGTGGATATGATTCATGTGTGTGATCTAGGGCATCATATGACCTTGATCCCCAAATTTGTTGGGGGGTGGTCAAACAAAGGGGGTGTGAGACAAAAAGTGGAGTGTGGCGTTAGAAGGGTTTCAAGACAGACATAGAGTTGTTTTACACACGGGTTGGGGGGAAATTTTTAATAGGGGATATGAGCCCTAAAAGTAGTATGTCCCCATGACGGGATAAGTGGTATGTTCCCCTCAATAAAGTGAGATTTATTTTAATGAGAGGGTGTCTAAAAAAATGGGTGTTTGTATAATTACGGGGCTGTGATTCCAATAAGTTTTTACCAAAGAGCGGGTGGGGTTCATGAATGAGGGGGTGTTTGCCATGAATACAGCCTTTGAGTCAGAAAGAGTGGGTGTTAGTCACAAATAACATAGGAGTATACGTATGGGGGTTTGATTACAAAAAAAACGGGTTTGGGGTTTAAAATCAATATATAGTAATGCCCATTTTAATGATGCGATTCAATATAGGGGTTTGATGACATACAACAGGTGTGGAGTCATAGGTGGTGGTATTAAGATTTTTGATTCTATGTTTATAAATGTCATAGTATTGTGGCTGTGTATCATATTACGGGGGGTTTATATGACAAATTTGTGTGACACGGGAATAGTGGTGTGTGTCGTTAAAAAGGGTGTGATGTGAGTAAAGTTTTTTTGATGCATGAATAGGTCCTTGAGTCCCAGCGGGGGTGTGATTCGTATTTTGCATGTGCTATACAAAATAGAGGTGGTGACCTCATAAGTTGTGGTTTCATTGATAAAATGGGGTTATCACACTAAAAAATTTTATAAAAGTTATGCTGTCAGTTAGAGGGGTTTGTATTTGTTTAACACGGTTTTTTCTGTAAAAATAAGTGGATATAAATTTCAGAACCATAGTGGATGTGAGGGTACAAGGGAGTGGCGTGTGTCACGGAAAGGGGGAGAGTGGTTAACCGGGGATTGATGTCTTATAGAGGGGATTGATGTTGATGCGTGTTTGTGATGTAAAAATATGTCATTGATGTCTAATGTGAAGGGTGTCATGTAGAATGTGTATGTTTTCATAAGTGTGCCGTGTATGTTAATATTGTGATGTCATCGACACGGGGGTACATGTACAATTTTACAGTGTACCATTATGGAGGGAAAAAAACAGGGAGTGATGTAAAATTTTAAAGGGGGGTGAATTCAGGTATGAATGCCATTTTTTTGAAACATTTTGTTGGATTCAAAAAAAAATTTTTTGAGTCAAAAAATATACTGGTAGTCAAAGTAAGGGTTTGTGAGGGCATAAAGGGTTTTATTATTTAAAATTCATCCTTATGTGTTTCGGTGTGTGGGATTCGTCGGGTGGGTGTGGAAAATTATACATGGGTTTGAAACACAGATACAGTGGATGTATTCAGAACAATGGGGGAGGGCAGTTAAAGTTTTTTTGGGTATGGGTGATCTCACTATGTGTTGTGATGCACGAATGAAAAGGGAAAGGAATATACTAAAGGGTGTGAGGTCAAAAAGAGGGGGATGCGATTTGATAGTGGAAAGATATATAAAAAAATGGGTGGATGTCAGCGACGGGGGGGTCTGAGATCATCATTAGAGGGGTTTGTGTACAGTAATGGATCAATGTCAGTTTTTGGGGGTTGATGTAGGGTACAGTGCATGCAGTCATAAATATGTGGTGTCATGTCATAAAATGTGGATGTGATTCTTAAACAGTTTTTATGGGGTCGAAAATTTGGGTGTGATGTAAACATAAAAAGGGGGTGATAAAAAGAGTGGGTGTGAGACACAGACAGGGGTAGTGCGAACAAAACTTTTGTATTATTGTAACAATGGAATGATTCTCTTTATTTGGGTGAGATCTCAAAATAATTTGTTGTAATCATCAAAAACTGGATGTGATGACAGGATACTGTGGATATGTGTCAAAAATGTGGGACCCCCTTTAAAAATGTGGTTTATGTCATAATGGGGATGTGATGTTTTACAGTGCAAAATGCATCTCCAAAATGGTGTCATAAAAAGAGTGGGTGTGACTTGGGGATACGGGGGTGTGATGACAAAGAGTATTTGCTGTGATGTCCGCAATGTATAGGGTAATATATGCCATACCATTACTGGATGTGGTTTCATCTATAGATGTTGTGGAGGTTCATAAGTAGCGTAGAGTTGAAGTCATACTTAAGAGTAGATGTGATGTTACTGGAGTGCTACTGTGTCCCAGTATAGTGGGGGTGTATGTACACATAAATGGTGCGTCGTGTGATGTTAGAGGAGAAGTTGTTGATGGCAATGATACAGTGGGGTGCGCTGTCTCGTATAGTGGGTGTGAGACGTCATGTCTGATCGTGGATGTGACAACATTAATTACTGTGGTATTGTGTTATTAAAGAGGATGTGATGCCATCTCTACAGTGCAAATAATTTCTATAATATGTCCGAGTGTGGTGTCAGCAAACACGAGAAGGACTTGATGTTATACAGATTGGGTGTGATTGACATTAAATATAGTGCATAGGATGTCACACGGGTATACTGGGATGTGATATCTTATAGTATTCAGGTTTGTGATATCGTCGATAGACTGGCTATGATGACGACACAGATCCAGTTGATGTGATGTCATATATAGTGGAAGTGATTGTAATATTAAAGTGGGTGTTGATGTCCGCTTAAGAGGTGGATGTGATTGTCATAGGTATGTATACATATGATTTTCATACATATAGTGGAGGTAGTGACTGTCATTAAATTACACTGGGTTTGTTGATTAAAATTGATACATTTGCTGTTGATTGACACAGATACTGTCGTTGTGAGGTATAGATATGAGTGTTGGTGAAGTTCACAATGGTTCTGTTCCCATGAACACTTTGTGTGATCCACTATTTAAAGTAGAATACAGTTTCGATTAAACGTTAGAGTGTTTTTTGGTGATGTCATAGAGAGATAGGGTCATTGTATGATGGTCACCTTATATAGTGTCTATGATATCATATGACCGAGTAGATGAAATGTCATATCGTTATACAATGGCGTTGTGATTCGTCATGATTACAGTAGCATGTGATGTCTATAAAATACTGAGGATTGTGGTCATTCAGAGAGTGTGGTTATATTATCTCTGTGGGTAATGGGTTTGATGGCATACATATGCCAGCAATGTGATCTCCTACATAGTTGGTGTGATAGGCGCCTCAAACAATAAGTGGTTGTGATGGACATATAGAGTGGTATGTGATGGCAGTTAGATCGGGTTTCTAGAGACATGACATAGGGCTTTGTGTAGTCATACACACGGTGTGGGCGTTGAGAAAAAAAGTGGGGGGGTGGTATTCCAAAACAAATTTCTTTAAATTTTTTAATAAATAGTGGATATGATGTCCTAAACGTAGTAAGTATGTGCCACTGACATCGGGGTACAGTGGTATGTGTCACATTCATTATAGCAAGTGCGATGATATTTTTACTTAAGGTATGGTGTCTAAAGCATAGTAGGTTTCTTGTCAGTTAATGACAATGGCTGTGATTGTCACAAGTACAGGTGTATGTGATGTCATATACAGTGGGTGTGGTTGTCATGAAATCGATTGCATGTTGTATTGCCATGAATACGAGTCCTTGTGACGGCATAAAGAGTGGGTGGTTATGGGTCACAAATTAATCACAGCATGTCATAATATACAGTGGTGTTTGTTATCAAAATAATTGCTGGTTGTGGTAGTAATGAATATTCTCAGTCATGACCAAGTACAGGGGATGCGATTGTCAGATATACTGGGTTAAAGCACATGAGAATCAGTAGTGAGTGATGTCATACAGGTGGTTGTGATATCATACAGAGGTGGATGTGATGTCATAATGTAGTTCATAAGATATCATAGACTTTGTGCTGAGCTGTGACATCATACTTATACAAGTTGGGTGTTATACTGATCCGATAATCTGTGTTGAGATGGACACAGGTACAGTGGATGTGGCTCTCAGATTTAAAGGGTTATTGTGGGATTTTATGGAGAAAGAGAAGATTTGATGTCACGAATAGAGTGAATTTATGTCACGCTGCGTGGGTGTGATGTCCTATATACTGCATATTGTTCGATTCTATAGAGTCTGTGTGGTGTCCTACATTACAGTGTAGTTGGGTATATCATTTGAAAGAGTGGGTGTCATCACACTTGATACAGATTATGGAGGTTATGGTGTCAGATAGAAGTGTTTTTATTGTCTTTACACGGTTGTGTTTCATGTTCAAATCTAGTGGATTTGAATTTCAGAACCATAGTGGATGTGATGGTACAGATGGAATGGCTGTGATGTCTCCAATGATATAGTGCAATGAGATGGTCCTAAACCGTGGATTGTGAATGTCATTCTAGTAGGGATTCTGAATGTCATGGAATGCTGTGTCTGTGTTGTGCTATATCAATACTGATCAGTGATATCCTTAAAGTGTGAATGTAGGATGTCATGTTGAATGTGTATGATGTTTTTAGTGTGTGCCCTCTTCATAGACTGAATACTTGTTGTGCTGTCATTCGACACAGTAAGTATATCGATACAACATGTTTACGTCGTGTGTCCACATCTAGTGTGAGGGCACAATATAACAGTGGCAGTGAAGTCAAATATAGTTGTGTGAGATAACAGGTAGTAGGACGATTGCATTGTCATTGGAAAAGCTGTCAGTATGTTGTGTATGATATCATAAATATTTGATATGATGTCATAAATCATACTTGCTTTGATGTCATACATTATAGGGTCTGTGATGCATCATTAAAGAGTTTTATGTCATGTTCATGCATCCTCATTGTGCTGTCATACATAGAGTGTGGTGGGGGCGTGATATCGTTCTGCGAGTCGCTGTTGTGGTATACGTTGATACACTGTGGGTTTGCAGGACACAGCATACAGTTGATGTAGTCTTCTACGATTACAAGGGTGAGTTGGCAGCTATAACATTTGTGTTGTCAGTATGTGTGTGAATCGCAATCTATAGTGTCTGTAATTCCACACATGCAATGGAGAGGTTATGCGGATGGTCTGCAATGGTGTGAAGTCATATAGAGTGGATTGCGACGACGATTATGTAGAGGGCCTCTGAGGGTGTCATACATAAAAATGCGTGTGATGTCCTACGTACAGTTGGTGTGAGCTCTTCATTTGGAGTGGTTGGTGATTGACACCGGTACAGTGGTTGCAATGTCCGATTATATTTGGAAGGTGATGTTATGAGTACAGTGCATGCCGATGTCATTTATACTGTAGGTGACATGTCATTAAAATGTGGATGTGATGCCTTCAATTAGTTGTTTATTATGGTTTGCAAACAGGGGTGTGGAATGTCATACCTACAAAGGGTGTGATGGACACGATGAAAGAGAGTGGGTGTGGAGACACAGATTAGATACTGGTGGTTGTGTAGGTAACAAATCTAGTTGAATATTGTATTGTATAACAATGGATGTGGATGTCATCATATTACAGCGCTATGAGATATCATAGATTACACTGGTTGTGGATATCATCAAATTACTAGTGAATGTGATGACTCACAAGGACACTGTGTGATATGATGTCAAATATACTTGTGCGTGGATGCCTTAGTCATGGTGGTTTGATATAGTAACGTGAGGATGGGATGTTCTTCACAATGCAACGGATGTGGCAATTTACATACACATACTTGAGATGTCATACAAAGAGAAGGGATTGTGACGTGGGTCAATACTGTCGGTGTGATGAAAACGGATTATTTGCTGTGATTTCGCACATGTACAAGGTATTTACTTGCCATACTGTACTGGATGTGCGTTTTCGATACATAGATGTTTGAGACTTCATAAGTAGCTGTAGAGTGAAGACTTAAGGAGTAAGATGTTTTGTTACAGAGTGGCTACTGATGTCACACATTATACGTGGGTTGTGCTGTCACATCAAAGTGGGTTTGATGTTATCAGTGGAGGAGGTTTTGATGGCAAAGATAACAGTGGTGTGTGACTGAATCCGTATATGTGGAGTGAGACGTCATGTCTGACGTGGTTGGGACATCATTAATAATGTGAGTTTGCTGTTTAATAAAGAGGATGTGATGCCCAATCTACATTCACCTACGTGCAAATGCCGTGTCATGATACATATGCGAAGTGTGGTGTTCAGCAAACAAGAGAGCATTCGTACACCTTGATGTCTATGTGTGTAAGATTGGGTTGTGATGTCATAAATATAGTGCTAGGATGGTCACAGGTTAGACGGAATGTGATTATTCATTTATTTATAGGTTTTTGTGATCTCGTTCGAATAGACTGGGTGTGACGACACAGATCTCAGTAGATGTGATGTCAAGATATTTAGTGGAAGGTTGATGTCATAAAAAAAGTGGTGTGAAGTCTCGCTAATAATAAAGAAGTGGATGTGATATCACATAGGTATTATACACTATGATTTCATAACATATCAGTGGAGGTGATGTATACTCTACACTGGGTGTGATTAAAATTGATACATTTGCAATGTGTGGACACAGTTACTGTCGTTGTGAGGTCATATATGGTTGTTTGTGTAAGTACACAATGGTTCTGTTCCCATAACAAACTGTGTGTGATGCTCATATCCAAGTAGCATTAAGTTCGTAAAGGTAGAGTGAGTGATGAATAGATAGAGTCATTGATTACTGATGTCACTTATATAGTGCTATGTGATATCATACACAGTAGAACTGAAAATGTCATATCGTACACAATGCGTGTGTGTGTGTGACGTCATGAATACAGTATGCATGTGATGTCATAAATACTGAGGATTGTGTCATTTGAGTGTGGTTATATGTCATGTGTAGTGCATCTGATGGCAATTACATATGCCACCTGTGATTCCTCTTAGATTGTTGGTTTTTTAGTGGATGGCCGTCAACGACAAGTGGGGTGTGATGACATCATATAGTGTGGATGTGATGGCAGTTAGAACGGGTTTCAAGACAGACTTAGAGCTTGTGTAGTCATGTCACACACAGTGTGGGTGAGAACGTATATAGGGGATATGATGTCCTAAACGTAGTATGTGCCATGACATGGGTACAGTGTTAGTGTTCCCATTCATATTAAGATCAAGTGAGATGTTATTTTTAACTGAAATATGGTGTCTAAAGCATAGTAGGTGTCTTGTCATAATTACAGTGGCTGTGATGTCACAAGTACAGTGTATGTGATGTCCTATAGAGTGGGTGTGGTGTCATGAATCGAGTGGCATGTGGTTGCATTACAAGGTGGTGTGCCAATGGCCATGAATACAGTCCTTTGATGTCAGAAAGAGTGGGTGTTATGTCACAAATTAATCATAGGATGTCATACGTATAGTGGGTTTGATATCACACATAATGCTGGTGTGGTATAATCAATATACTCAGTAATGACCCAGGTACAGTGGAGTGCGGATTGCGATCAGATATAGTGGTGGGTTGTGATGACATGAGGAACAGTGTGTGTGATGTCATACAGAGTGTGTGATATCATACAGAGTGGATGTGATGTCCTATGGTAGTTCATAAGATGTTCATAGATATTGTGGCTGTGATGTCCTGTGATTATTATCATTATATATTACAGTGGGTTTTAGTGTTATTATGATCGTTAATCTGTTATTGTGTGTGATGACACAGGTTAAGAGTGGATGTGCTGTCAAGATATTAAAGGGTTTTTGTGATGTGTGTGAGTCGAGGATAAAGAAGAAAATTTGATGTCATTAGAAATAGGAGGTCACCTTGATGATGTCACCCAGTGTGGGTGTTGTCCATGTGATGTCTGTATATACTGCATAGTGTTCTATACATATAGTATGTGTGCGTGACCTGACATACAGTGTGTGTTTGTTATCATTGATAGAATGGGAGTTATTCACACTGATACAGATTATGGAAGTTATGCTGTCAGATAGAGTTTTCAAGTTGTATTGTCTTAACACGGTGTGTTTCATGTCAAATATAGTGGATGGGATATGAAATTCAGAACCATTAGTGGATGTGATGGTACAGATGGAGTGGCTGTGATTGTCACAGAAGTATAGGGGATGAGATGGTAATATTAAACCGTGGATGTGATGTCAATATAGTGGGGATCTGATGTCATGAATGCAGTGTCTGTGATGTCATAAAATACTGAATCATTGATGTCATAAAGTGTGAATGTGGGTTGTCATGTAGAATGTGTATGATGTCATAAAGGTGTGCCGTGTCATAGCTTACATACTTGTGATGTCACTCAACACACAGGTACTCAGAAGTACCCACTCGATAAACATGTTTACACACGAGTACACATTAGTGTGATGGCACAAATGTCTCAGTGGGCAGTGATGTCAAATATAGTGGGTGCGATATCAGGTATAGACGATGCATTTTCTTTGAAAGCAGTTTGTGTGATATTCATAAATATTTGATATGATGTCACTAATACATACTAGCTGTGAGTGTGATTGACATGTATAGGGCTGCGATGTTCCTAATAGAGTTTATATGTCATATCATTCATCATGAAATATGCTGTCATACACAGAGTGTGTGCTGTGATATCGTCTAGAGAGCGTGGGTTGGTGGTATAATTGTAATACACTGGGTTTGAGAACACAGATACAGTGGGATGTCGTCTGTAGTTACAGATGGGTGAGATGGCAGATATAATGTTTGTGTTGTCTGTGTGTGTGATCTCGATCTATAGTGTCTGTGATATGCCACGCTATGCAATGGAGGTGATGCGATGACTACAATGGTTTGTGAGGGTCATAAAGAGTGGGACTGCGACCATTATGTATGAGTTGCGAAAACATATCATAACATAAAATGGGTGTGGATGTCATCGCGTACAGTTGGTGTGAGATCATCATTAGAGTGGTTGTGATGACACAGATACAGTGTATGCAATGGTCAGATATATTTGGAGTGATGTCATGAGTACTAGTGCACTGCGATGTCATATATAATGTGGTTGTCATGGCCAAAATAATGTGGTTGTGAATGCCTTACTCCCAGTTTGGTTTTTTTTTAGCTGGTATGCAAACATTGGTGTGATGTCATACATACAAAGGAGTTGTGATAAGATGAAAAGAGTGGGTGTGAGGACACAGATAGAGTGGTTGTGGACGTAACAAATACTATTGAATATCGTATTGTATACAATGGATATGATGTCATCATATTTAGCTGGATGAGATAGTCTCTAGATACTACTGGAAGTATAGAGGATATCAATCGAAAACAGTGGTATAGTGTGGGATGACAGAGGACAGCTGTTCGATGTATTGATGAGGTCAAAATGTATGATCGTTGTTGTGTTGATGCCTTTTGTTCATGGTGTGTTTTTGAATTGTCTGTATACGTGTAGGATGTGCATGTTGTGTCTCTACAATGCCATAAATGTTATACATACGCAGAATGTGATGTCATACAAAGAGTAGGTGTGACCGTTGGCAATACAGTGGGTGTGATGACACAGATAGTATTTGCTGTTGTTTTTGTCGCATGTATAGGGTATATATTGCCCTGAAGTACTGGATGTGGTTTCATATATAGAGGTTGTGACATCATAAGTGCAGGTAGGTAGTGTGAAGACTTATCTTAAGGAGTAGATGTGATGTTATAGAGTGCAAACTGATGTCACACGTATAGTAGTTTGGGGTGTGATTGTCACATCAATGTGCTTGTCCGTGTGATTATCAGTGGAGAGGTTTTTTTCTGTGATGGCAAAGATACAGTGGGTGTGCTGTCCCGTATAGTGGGTGAGGACGTCATGTCTGAACGTGGATGTGACATCATAAATACTGTGGTTTGCTGTTATAAACGAAGGATGAGATGCCATCTTACAGTGCAAATGATATCATACATATGGCCAAGTGTGGTGTCAGAAACACAGAGGGTTTTGATGATTATACAGAGTGGTTGTGGTGTCATAAATAATAGTGGATAGGATGTCACACGTATACTGGATGTGTATCATCATATATATATTGTTTGTGATATCAATTGATAGACTGGGTCTGATGACACAGATCCAGTTGATGTGAGGTCAGATATAGTGGACGTGATGTCATAAAATAAAGTGAGTGTGATTGTCGTATGTCGTCGTAAAGAGTGGATTTGATGTCATAAGGTGTTACATATGATTTCATACATATAGTGGAAAAAAAAAAGGGGTGATGTCATACATACACTGGGTTTGATAAAATTGATGCAGTTTGCAGTGATGATACAGATACAGTCGGTGTGATATCAGATATGGTGTCTGTGAAGGACACAAACGGTTCTGTTCTCATAACACTGTGTGTGATGCCATATATCAAGTAGATTAAGTTCATAAAGGTAGAGTGTGTGATGTCATAGATAGAGTCATTGTATGATGTCACTTATATAGTGAATGTGATATCATACACAGTAGATGAAATGTCATATCGTACATACTAATTGCGTGTGATGTCACATGAATACACTGCATGTGATGTCATAAATACTGAGGATTGTTGTCATAGAGTGTGGATATTGATGTCATGTGTAGTGCATCTGATGGCATACATATTGCCACCTGTGATCTCCTACATAGTTGGTGTGATGGCGTCGAACAAAGGGTTTTCTGTGTGATGACATATACAGTGGATGTGATGGCAGTTAGAAACGGGTTTCAAGACAGACATAGAGCTTGTGTAGTCATACACACAGTGTGGGTGAGAATGTATATAGTGGATATGATGTCCTAAAACGTAGTATGTGCATGACATGGGATACAGTGGTAGTGTTCCCACTCATATACCAAGTGAGATGTTATTTTTAACTGAGAAGGTGTCTAAAGCATAGTAGGTGTCTTGTCATATTACAGTGGCTGTGATGTCAACAAATACAGTGTATGTGATGTCCTATTAGGGGGGGGGGGGGGGGGGGGGGGGGGGGGGGGGGGGGGGGGGGGGGGGAGCGGGTGTGGTGTCGGGGGATGAATCGAAAGTGGGTATGTTGCCATGAATACAGTCCTTTGATGTCAGAAAGAGTGGGTGTTATGTCACAAATTAATCATAGGGATGTATACGTATAGTGGGTTTGATATCACACATAATGCTGGTGTGGTATAATCAATATACTCAGTAATGACCCAGGTACAGTGGATGCGATATTTTCAGATATACTGGGTTGATGACATGACAACAGTGGGTGTGATGTCATAGAGTGGTTGTGATATCATACAGAGTGGATGTGATGTCCTATGTAGTTCATAAGATGTCATAGAGACCATTGTGGCTGTGATATCATACATACAGGTTGGGGTGTATATGATCGATAATCTGTGTGTGATGACACAGGTAAGAGTGGATGTGCTGTCAGATATAAAGGGTGTGATGTGAGATAAAGAAGACTTGATGTCATGAAAGAGTGACTTGATGTCACCCAGCGTGGGTGTGATGTCGTATATACTGCATAGTTGTACTATACATATAGTATGTGTGGTGTTCCTACATACAGTGTGTGTTATATCATTGATAGTGTTAACGGTGTTAGTGGTTTAAGTGTTCATCACACTGATGTTACAGATTTATGGAAAAAAAAAATTATGGTGTCAGATAGAGATGTTTGCGTTATTGTCTCTTAACACGGGTTGTTTCATGTCAAATATTATATAGTGGATATGAATATGAATTCAGAACCATAGTGGATTGTGATGGTGTTCACAGATGGAGTGGCTGTGATGTCACAGGTATATAGGGGGATGATTGATGGTCATTATAAACCGTGGATTAATATAATAAATTTTAAACCGTGGTTTTGTGATGTCATAATACTGAGGGGGATCTGATGTCATGAATGCAGTGGTTCTGTGATGGTCATTAAATACTGATCATTGATGTCATCAAAGTGTGAATGTGGTGTCTCTGGTTTTTGTCATTGTAGAATTGTGTCTATGATGTCATAATGTGTGCCGTGTCATAGCTTACATACTTGTGATGATGTCATCGACACAGTGCACAGTGAGGTACATCGATACACATGTTTACACGTGCAGTACACCATTACTGTGTGTGATGGCACAAATACAGTGGCTAGTGAAGTCATGTGAATATTTATTGGGTGATGGATGTGAGTCCAGGTATAGACGATATGCATTTCTTCTTGAAGAAAGCAGTATATTAGTGTGTGTCATATCATAAATATTTTGATATGATGTCATAAATATACTAGCTGTTGTGATGTCAATACATATAGGGTACTGTGATGTCAGTAAAGAGTTTATGTCATATCATATTATTCATCCTGAATTATATGCTGTTGTTTGTCATATACAGAGTTCAGAGTGTGTGTTGATATCGTCCAGTGAAGAGTGGGTGTGGTATCAATTGATACACTGTGTTTGAGTACCATTAGGATACAGTGGATGTAGTCTTCAGATACATGGGTGAGAGATGGCAGATATAATGTTTGTGTTGTCATGTGTTTTGTGACATCTCATCTAATAGTGTCCTTGATGATGTCACTGTTAGAAGTAACAATGGAGGTAATGCGATGACTTACAATGGTGTGAGCGTCATTAAAGAATGGGAACTGCGACGTTATGTATAGTGACGTATAGATGTCAAACATAAAATGGACGTGTGATGTCTATGCGTACAGTTGGTGTCTGAGATACACATCATTTAGAGTGGTTGTGTATGACGCACAGATACAAGTGGATGCAATGTCAGATATATTTGGAGTGATGTCATGAGTACAGTGCATGCCGATGTATAAATAATGTGGTGTCATGTCATAAAAATGTGGATGTGATGCCTTTAAAAGTGTTTTTGACGGTATGCTAACATTGGATATGGATGTCATAAATACAAAGGATGTTGACAAGATGGAAAGTGTGGGTGTGAGGACACAGATATAATGAGTGGTTGTTGATGACTGTAACAAAATATACTTGAATATGTATTTGTTATACAATGGATGTGATGTCAACTACATATACAGTCGTATGATTCCGATCTCATAGATTACACTTGGTTGTGATATCATCAATAATCAGTGGATGTGATGACAGAGACATGTGGATATGATGTCAAACTATACTGTGTGTATGCCTTGAGTCATGGTGGTTTGATGTCATAACGTGAGGATGTGATGTCTTCTACAGTGCAAAATGCTATTACATACGCAGGAATGTGATGTCATACAAAGAGTAGGTGTGAAGTTGTCCAAATACAGTGGTGTGATGACACAAGAGTTATTTGCTGTGAATTTGTCGCATGTTTTTTTTTTTTATTAATAGGGTATGTTATATTTTTTTTTTAAATTTATTTTATCGTTATTAATATTTTTTTTCTTTAATGTTATTATTTATTATTATATACTAACCGTGTCGTGCGATACTGGATGTGGTTTCATATATTTAGAGGGTTGTGAGGTCCATAAGTATGCAGTAGTGGTGAAGGATCTTAAGGAGTAGATGTGATGTTATAGAGTGCAACTGATGTCACACATTATAGTGGGGTGTGATGTCACATCAAATTGCGTGTGATATCGTGGAGAGGTTGTGATGGCAAAGATACAGTGGCTGTGCTGTCCCGTATAAGTGGGTGAGACGTCATGTCTGAAGTGGATGTGACGATCATAATATACTGTGGTTTGCTGTTATAAAGAGGATGAGAAGTTGCCATCTACAGTGCAAATGATATCATACATATGCCAAGTGTGGTGTCAGAAACACAGAGGGTTTTGAGATGTTATACAGAGTGGTTGTGGTGTCATAAATAAAGGGGATAGGATGTCACAACGTGTATACTGGATGGTGATAGCTATATATATATATTGTTTGTGATATCATGTGATAGACTGGGTCTGATGACACAGATCCAGTTGATGTGAGGTCAGATATAGTGGACGTGATGTCATAAATAAAGTGGTGTGATGTCGTAAAGATTGCGGATTTGATGTCATAGGTGTTAACATATGATTTCATACATATAGTGGAGGTGATGTCATTACATCTACACTGGGTTTGATAAAATTGATGATTTGCAGTGATGATAACAGATACAGTCGGGTGTGATATCAGATATGGTGTCTGTGAAGGAACACAACTGGTTCTGTTCTCATAACCACTGTGTGTGATGCCATTATCAAGTAGATAAGTTCATAAAGGTATAGCAAGTGTGTGATGTCATAGATAGAGTCATTGATATGATGTCACTTATATAGTGAAATGTGATATCATACACAGTAGATGAAATGTCATAATCGTACACAATGCGTGTGATGTCATGAATACACTGCATGTGATGTCATAAATACTGAGGATTGTTGTCATAGAGTGTGGATATGAATGTCATGTGTAGTGCATCTGATGGCATACATATGCACCTGAGATCTCTCTACATAGTTGGTGTGATGGCGTCGGACAAAGTGGGTGTGATGACATATACAGTGGATGTGATGGCAGTTAGAACGGGTTTCAAGACAGACATAGAGCTTGTGTAGTCATACACACAGTGTGGGCTGAGAACGTATATAGTGGATATGATGTCCATAAACGAGTATGTGCCCATGGACATGGGATATACAGTGGTAGTGTTCTCACTCATATACCAAGTGAGATGTTATTGAATTACTGAGTATGGTGTCTAAAGCATAGTAGGTGTCTTGTCATAATTACAGTGGCTGTGATGTCACAAATACAGTGTATGTGATGTCTCTATAGAGCGGGTGTGGTGTCATGAATCGAGTGGTGTGTTGCCATGAATACAGTCCTTTGATGTCAGAAAGAGTGGGTGTTATGTCACAAATTAATCATAGGATGTCATACGTATAGTGGGTTTGATATCACACATAATGCTGGTGTGGTATAATCAATATACTCAGTAATGACCCAGGTACAGTGGATGCGATGTCAGATATACTGGATTGATGACATGACAACAGTGTGTGTGATGTCATACAGAGGTGTGATATCATACAGAGTGGATGTGATGTCCTATGTAGTTCATAAAGATGTCATAGATATTGTGGCTGTGATATCATATATACAGAGGGTGTTATATGATCGATAATCTGTGTGTGTGACACAGGAATAGTGGATGTGTTGTCAGATATAAAGGTTGTGATGTGAGATAAAGAAGATTTGATGTCATGAATAGAGTCACTTGATGTCACCCAGCGTGGGTGTGATGTCGTATATACTTGCATAGTGTTCTATACATATAGTATGGTGTGGTGACCTGCATACAGTGTGTGGTATATCATTGATAGAATGGGAGTTATCACACTGATACAGATTATGGAAGTTATGCTGTCTGATAGAGTGGTTGTATTGTCTTAACACGGTGTGTTTCATGTCAAATATAGTGGATATGAATTCAGAACCATAGTGGATGTGATGGTACAGATGGAGTGGCTGTGATGTCACAGGTATAGGGGATGAGATGGTCATAAACCGTGGATGTGATGTCATATAGAGGGGATCTGATGTCATGAATGCAGTGTCTGTGATGTCATAAATACTGATCATTGATGTCATAAAAAAGTGTGAATGTGATGTCATGTAGAATGTGTATGATGTCATAAGTGTGCCGTGTCATAGCTTACATACTTGTGTATGTCATCGACACAGAGGTACATCGATACACATGTTTACACGTGTACACATTAGTGTGATGGCACAAATACAGTGGCAGTGAAGTCAAATATAGTGGTGTGAGATTCAGGTATAGACGATGCATTTTCTTGAATAGCAGTATGTGTGATATCATACAATATTTTGATATGATGTCATAAAATATACTAGCTGTGATGTCATAATCATTAGGGCTGTGATGTCATAAAAGAGTTTTATGCTCATATCCATTCAAATCCTGAATATGCTGTTCATTTACACTAGGAGTGTCTGTGATATGTCAGAGAGTGGGAGATGTGGTGATTACTTGATACACTGGGTTTGTAGAACACAGATACAGTGGATGTGTGTCTCAGATACCAATGGAGTGAGATGGCAGATATATAAACGTTTCTGTGATTGTCATGTGTGTTGTGATCGCATCTATTAGTGTCTGTTGTATGCCACAATGTCGCAATGGAGGTAATGCGATGTGTGCTACATTGGAGTGAAGTCATAAAGAGTTGGGTGGTGAGGTTATGTAGTAGTTCGTTGAGGTATCATTATATAAAAATGCGGTGTGACTGTCATATTGTTACAAGCTGGTCTGTGAGACCTCATCATTAGAGTGGTTGTGGTGACACACGATACAGTGGATGCAATGTCAGATATATATGGAGAGATGTTCATGATTACAGTGCATCGCGCATAGTCATATCTAATGTGGTGTAATGTCATTTAAAATCGTGGGATGTGATGCCTTTAATAGTGTTTATGATGGCACGCCAAACATTGGGGTGTGATTGTCCTTCATACAAACGAGTGTGATAAGATGGAAAGAATTTGGTGTGAGACACAGGATTGAGTGGTTCTGACGGTACAAAATCTAATTGAATATGGATTGTATTACAATGGATCGTGATGTCATTCAAATAACAGACGGATGAGGGTCTCAAAAATTTACATGTTGTGTTATCATCAATAACTGAGGATTGTGATGGACAGAGATACTGTGGATCTGATGTCAAATATACTGTGTGTGGAGGCCTTAGAAATGGTGGTTGTGATTGTCGTGACGTGACGAGTATGTGATGCCTTCTACAGTGCAAACATGCTATTCATTCGCAGGAGAGTTATGATGTCATACAAAGAGAAGGTGTGACGAAGGGTGGTCCAGTATACAGTCGGTGTGATGTCAGACACGATTAAGTGTGCTGTGATGTCGCATGTATAAGGGTATTTATATTGCCCTGGTTACTGTATTGTGGTTTCATATATAGGGAAGAGTTGTGACGTCCTCACAGTACAGTGGTGTGAAGACTTAAGGAGTAGGGTGGTTATGGTTATAGAGTGCAACCTGTTGTCCACACGTTATAGTGGCGTTGTGATGGTCCATCAATGTGCGGTGTGATTTATCAGTGGTGAGGTTGTGATGGCAATAGATACAGTGGGTTGCTGTCCCGTATAGTGGTGAGGACGTCATGTCTGACGGGGATGTGACATCATAAATACTGTGGTTTGCTGTTTATATAGAGGATGAGATGCCATCTACAGTGCAAATGTTATCATACATATGCAAAGTGTGGTTTCAGAAACCACAGAGGGACTTGATGTTATAAATGGTTTTTTTTTGGTTTTTCAAAAAAATTTTTATAGGATGTCCAACTTTTTCGGATGTGATAATATATATTGTTTGTGTATTTGTAAGGGGTTGATGAAAGTTTCCATTGATTTAACAGTATAGTGGAGTGTGTCATAATAAAGGGTTGTTTTAAAGGGGGATTTGTGTCATAGGTGTTACCAATATGTTCAACCCAAAGTGGGTTTCATCAACTTGGTTTGATAAAATGATGATTTGATTTGGGATGCAATAACTTGATATCATATTTGGAGGAACCAACTTTTTGTTTATATAAAAAGGTTGATTCTTATCAATTAATTATAAAAAAATTGTTTCATAGATAGAGCATTGGTGCTTTTAATGAATGTAAACATCCACGAAAATGAAATGTTACGTCACAAGGGGGTTGTGCATATACATGATTGATGCATAAAAAGGGTTTTGCAAAAGGGTGGGTATACATGTGTAGGAAATTTTGAGATAATAGAGAAAATCTCCTACCTAGTTGGGCGATGGCATCAACAAAGTGTATTGTGATGACATATACAGTGGTATGTGATGGCGTTTAGAAACGGGTTTCTAGACGGACATAGGGCTTGTGTAGTCATGCACACAGTGTGGGCGGGAGAAGCGTAAATAGTGTTATGATGTCCTAAAGTAGTATGTGCCAATGAATGGGATACAGTGTATTGTACCCACTCATATACCAAGTGAGATGTTATTTTTTTACTGATATGGTGTTACACAGCATAGTAGGTGTCTTGTCATAATTTACAGTGGCTGGTGATGTCACCAGTACAGTGTATGTGATGTCTTATAGAGCGGGCGTTGTGGTGTCATGAATCGAGTGGGTAGTGTTATTGCCATGAAAACAGTACTTTGAATGTCAGAAAGAAAGAGTGTGTGTTATGGTCACTAATTAATACATAGATGTCATACGTATAGTGAAGATTTTGTTATCACACATTAATGCTGGTGTGTCTATCATCAATATACTTAGTAATGACCCAGGTTACAGTGGATGCGGAAGTCAGATTATACCTGGGTTGAAATGACATGAACAAACAGGTGTGTGTGATTTCATACAGTGGTTGTGATTATCATGCAGAGTGGATGTGATGTCTAAATACCTATGTAGTTCATACCATGTCATAGATATTGTGGCTGTGGATATTATATATACGTGGGTTGTTATATGATCAGTAATCTGTGTGTGATTGATTACAGGCATGACAATAGAGGATTGTGCTGGTCATGCTAATAAAGGGTGTGATGTGAGATAATAAGAACAATTTGATGTCAAGAATAGTGTTCACTCGAAATCACCCAGCGTGGGGTGTGATGATCTTATATACTTGCATAGTGGTTCTAATACATATACATATTGTCTGTGTGGTGACCTTGCATAACATTACGTGTGTGGTATATCATAGATAGAAATGTGGAGTTATCACACTTGAGTACTGATTCTGGAAGTTAGTGTTGTGAGATTGGAGTGTTTTGTATTGTCATAAACACGGTGTGTTTCATGTCAAATATAGTGGATATGAATTCAGAAACATAGTGGAATTGTGAGAGCGTACAGATGGAGGAGGCTGTGATGTCAATAGGTTATAGGGCATGAGATGAGTTATTAAACGTGAGATGAAATTGTCCATATAGAGGGGATTCTGATTTGTCATTTGAATTGCAGTGTAGTGTGATGTCAGTAATATACTGAATCATTGATGTCATAAAGTGTGAATGTGGTGTATTGTAGAACGTTGGATGATGACATAAGTGTGCCGTTGTCATAGCTTACATACATGTGATAGTTCAGTCGACCACAGTAAGTTAGCATTTGGTACACATGTTTTACAACTTGTACACCATTGTGGTGATGGCACAAATACAAGTGGCAGTGAAAGTCATATATAGTGGGTGGGATATCAGGTGATAGACCGATGCCATATGTATTCTTGAAAGCATTATGTGTGATATCATAAACTATTTGATATGATGTCATGCATAAACTAGCTGTGAGATGACATACATATAAGGGCTGTGAAGTCATAAAGAGTTTATGTCATATCATTTATCCTGAAATATGCTGTCAACACACATGTGTGTTGTGTATTATCGACCAGGAGAGTGGGGTGTGGTATAATTGATACCACTGTGGTTTGAGAACACAGCTACAGTGGATGTGAGTCCTCAGATACAATGGGTGGAGATGGTGCAGATATAATGTTTAGTGTTGTCATGTGTGTGATCTAATCTATAGTGTCTGTTAAATGCCAACAGAAAGTGCAATGGACGGTAATGGGCGATGACTACTAATTGGTGTGAGGTCATCAAGAGTGGGTGTGCGACGTTATGTAGAGGGCGTAAGAAATCATAAAAAATAAAATGCGTGTGATGTCATGCGCGTACAGTGGGTGTTAGAATCAAAAACATTAGAGTGGATAGTGAATGACACAGAATACAGTGGATGGCAATGTCAGATATATTTTGGAAGTGATTATCATGAGAACAGTGCACATGCGATAGTCATATATTAAAAGTGGTGTCCATGTCATAAAAATGTGGAGGGATGTGTTGCCCTTTAACAGTGTTTATGATGGTTATGCGCAAACAGTGGTGTGGATTTCCATAGTATACAAAGGTTGTGACAAGTTGGAGAGGAGTTGGTTTGAGACACAGTACCAGATAGGTTGTGACGTAACAAATCTATTGAATAAAGAATTGATATACAATGGGAATGTGATGTCATCATAATCTCCAAGCGGATGAGATCTCCATAGATACACCTGGTTGTGATATCATCAACACTGTGGATGTGGATGACAGAGTGACACTGTGGATATGAGGTCAAAATTAGTACTGTGTGAGGTGTGAAGCCTTAGTCAAAAGGTGTTATTGATGTCCATTAAAACTTGAGAATATGATGTTCTTCATACAATGCAAAAAGACTTATACATACGGCTGAATGTGAATGTCCATGACAAACGAGATAGGTGCGAATTTGTCAATACAGTGGGGGTGATGACACAGCAGTATATTGCTGTGTGATGTTCCTCATGTATCATGTTATAAGGGTAAATACTGCCCTGCGTTAACAGATGGTGGTTTCATATATAGAGGTTGTGACATCATAAGTGGCAGTAAGGGTGAAGGAGCTTAAGGAGTAGAAGTGATGGTTATGAGAGTGCCACTGTGGATGTGTTCACACCGTATATAGGGGGGGTGGATGTCACATCTATGATGCGTGTAACAGTCAGGGGAGAGGTTTGTGATGTGCAAATGATTACAGTGGGTGTTCCTGTCTATCGCCGTATAGTGGGTGATGAGATGTACACTGTCTTGGAAAGTTGGATGTGACATCATATTTACTGTGGTTTTGCTGTTATAAAGAGGATGAGATGCCATGAACAGTGCAAATGATATCATACCATATGCAAAAGTGGTGGTGTCAGAAACAACAGAGGGGGACTTGATGTTAATAACAGAGATGGTAGTGGTGTCATAAATTAAATGTGATTGGATGTCACCCTGTGATACTGTATGTGATAGCAAATAAATATTGTTTGAATAACATTGATAGACTGGGTCTATACACAGATCCTGTTGGTGGTGAGGTCTGATATAGTGAAAGTGATGTCAATAAATAAAGTGTTGTGATAGTCGTAAAGAGGGATTTGTGCATAGGGTGTTACATATGATTTCATAATAAGTGGGGGTGATGCAACATAACTGGGTTTGATAAAATTGAGATTTGCAGTATGATACAATACAGTGGGTGTGGAAATCAAAATTGTTCTGTAAAGGACACAACGGTCGTCTCAAACAAGTGTTGATGCTATCAAAAATAAGTTATAAAGGTAAGTTTGAGCAAGTAGAGTCTTGTTATTCTTTTTAAATGTAATTAACATACAAGTAAGAAATGCATACGTACACAATGGTGGAGTCATAATACACTGTTTTGTGTTTCATAAACGATTTTGTTGTCAAGAGGTGGATATGAGTCATGTGTAGTGTTTTGAGGGCAAACATATGCCACCTGTGATCCCCACAAGTTGGTGTGATGGCGCGACAAGGGGGTGATGACATTAAGGGGATTGGGCAGTTAGAAGGGGTTTTTAAGAAGACTAAGTTGTGATCATACCACAGTGTGGGTAAAAATATATAGGGATATATCCCCAAAACGGGGATGTGCCAGGACTGGGTACAGTGGTATTTTCCCCACTCAATACAAGTAAATTTTTTTTTACTGAGTAGGGGTTTCAAAAGCTAGTGGGTGTCTTGTCAAAATTTAAAGGGGCTGGATTCACAAAGGTTTTTGTGATGTTATAGAGCGGGTGTGGTTCATAATGGGGGTTGTTGCCATGAATACAGTCCTTGATGTCAGAAAGAGGGGGTTTTATGTCCAAATTAATCATGGGAGGTATACTATAGGGGGGGTTGGGGATATCACACATAAGCGGTGTGGAAAAATCAATATACTAGTAAGCCCCAGTACAGGGGAGCATTCAATTAGGGTTGATGCATGAAAAAATGTGGTTGTTAGAGGGTTTTGATACTACAGGGGGATTGTGTCCTTGTTTTCAAAAATGCCCATAGTATTGGGTTGATATCATATAAATGGGGTTTTTATTGATCGTAATCTTGTTGTTACACAGGAAAGTGGATGTTTTTGTCATATATAAAAGTGTGTGTGTAGTGAGATTAAGAAGATTTGATGTCATGAATAGAGTCACGTGATGTCACCCCAGTGGGGTGTGATTTCGTTATATATGCATAGTAGTTCAATACATGATTGTATGTGTTGTGATGGTGAACCCTGCATACAGTTGTGTGGTATTATCCATTTGATAGAATGGTGGTAGTTTAATCACACTGATAGACACAATATGATGGGAAATTATGCTTGTGATAGTGCGTAGTGTTTGGTTAATTGACATAAAACAACGGTGTGATTTCATCAATGTCAAATAGTTAATAGCGATCTTGAATTCAGAACCAAAGTTGATGTGATGGAAACATGTATGGAAGTGGCTGTTGATGTCACAGGTATAGGGGATCAGATGGGTATAAACTGTTGTAAACTGTTGCATAAGATGTCTTAGAGAGGGGATCTGATGTCCCATGAATGCATGCAGTGTCTTTGTGATGTTCGTAAATAACTGATCATTTGATGTCATAAAGTGTGAATGGAATGTGATGTCATTGTAGAATGTGTATGATGACATAAGTGGGTTCCGTGTCATAGCTCTACATACTTGTGATGTCATCGAACAGAGGTACATGCGATACCACAATTGTTTACACGTGTTTACACATTAGTGTGATGGTCACAAATACAGTGGCAGTGATGTCTAATATTAGTGGGTGAGATATTCAGGTATAGACGATGCATTTTCTTGAAAAGCAGTTTGTAGTGATATCATAAATATTTGATATGATGTCATAAACATACTAGCTGTGATGTCATACATATAGGGCTGTGATTGTCATAAAGAGTTTATGTCCATATCATTCATCCTGAATATGCTGTAATACACAGAGTGTTGTGTGATTATCGTCATAGAGAGGTGGGTGTGGTATTAATTGTAATACCACTGGGTGTGAGCAGAACCACAGATACAGTGGTGTGTAGTCTCAGATACCAGTGGGCTGAGGTATGGCAGATATAACGTTTGCTGTTTGTCATGTGTTGTGATTCTCTCAGTCTATTAGTGTCTGATGAGGCCAGGAATGCATGGAGGTAAATGCGTGTGGACTACAATGGTGTGAGGTCATAAAGAGTGGATGCGACGTTATGTATAAGTGCGTAAGGATATCATACATAAAATGGGTGTGATGCAGTGACGCGTACAGTTGGTCTGAGTCATCATTAGAGATGGTGAGTGTGAAGACACAAGATACACGTGAGATGCAAATGATCAGATAGTATTTGGATGAATGTCCATAAGTTACAGAGTTGCATGCGACTACGCTCATGAAATAATGTGATGTCATACCATGAAATGTGTTGATAGTGAATGCCTTGAAATAGGGTTTATGATGGGTACGCAAACGAGGGGTGTGAGATGTCAGATAAGACATACAAAGGGTGTGATAAGATGAAAAGAGTGGGTGTGATAGCGCACAGGATACAGTGTTGCGACGTAACAAAACGGAAGTGATATTAACGTATGTATTGTATACAAATGGATATTGAATGGTCAATCATAAATAGGCGTGAATGAGATCGTCATAGATACACATTGTTGAAGATTACCGCTCATCGCATTACAGTGGAGTGTGATGACAGATGAAACTGTGGATACGAGTGTCAAATAGAACAGTGCCTTGATGGCTAAAGAAATGGTGGTTTGTAGATGTGTCGTAACGTGAGGATGTGTTTGTCCCTTCCACTATTGAAAATGTGCTACACAGTAACACAGAAATTGTGATGTCATACGCAAGGAAGTAGGTGTGGACGTGTGACGCTCAATACAGTGATGGGTGGGATGACACAGAATGATTTTGCTATTTGGAATGATACACATGTATAGGGTATAAATAGCCCTACATAGCTTGGAATGTGTTTTCATATATGAGAAGTTGTGGCAACATACAGTGCATGCAGTTAGGTGTGAAGACATTCAGGTAGTAGATGTGGTTGTGAGCATAGTAGTGGCAACTGAAATCGAAACTTATAGTGGGTGGTGATGATGCACATAAAAGTTGGCGTGTGTGATAGGTCAGTGGAGAGGTTTTGATGGCAAAGATACAGTGTGGGTGTGCTGTCCGTATTAGTGGAGAGTTGAGACGTCATGGTCTGAAGTGGGATGTGAAATCCATTAACGTACTGTGGTTTGCGACTGTTTAAAGAGGATGAGAATGCCATCTTCAGTGGCAAACGACGTATAACTACATATGGCCGAGTGATGGTGTTAGCAGACCAGCAGAGGGTATTGTGATGTTATACAGAGGTGGGTGTGTAGTCATAAAATAAAGTGTATAGGATGTCATTACATATACCAGATGTTGCATAGCATAATATATATGTTGAGTTATGTGAGATATACATTGATACGTACCTGTGGTCGTAAAATCAGACACACAGATCCAGTTGATGGTAGAGGTTTTTAGTCCCCCCCCCCCCCCCCAAGACATATAGTGGACGTGATGTCATAAAAAAGTGGTGTGATTAATTCGTAACAGAATGGATACTTGATGTCATAGGATGTATTTGACGATATGATGATTCATACATATAGTGGAGGTGATGTCATGACAAACACTGGGAGGTTTGATAAAAAAAAAAAAAGAAAAAAAAAAAAAAAAAAAAAAAAAAAAAAAAAATTCAGAGCTACATTTTGCGCACAGTGATGATTACAGATACGAGTCGGGTGCTGATAGACAGATATGGTGTCTGTGGAAGTTTACACAAAGGTTTCGTTTCACTTCATAACAATGTGTGTGTGATGCCATATCAAGTAATAAGTCGTTCATAAAAGGTAGAGTGTGTGAAATGTCATAGATAGAGTCATTTTATGATTGTCACATATATAAGTGAAAATGTGATATCATACCACACGCGTAGATGAAATGTCATATCGTACACAATGTGTGTGATGTCATGAATATCAGCTGTAATTTGTATGTGCATACATACGGAGGTATTGTTGTCATAGGAAGTGTGGGAAAGTGATGTCAATGTGTACATGCAACTGATCTGCAGTACAAGATGCCACCTGTTGATCTCCTACATAGTTGGAGAGTGTGATGAGGCGGACGACAGCAGTGGGGGTGGATGACATATATATGGAGTTGATGTATATGGCAAGTTAGATACGAGTTTCAAGACTAGACATAGGACTTGAGGTTGTGCATCAATAAAAAAACCAAACACATGTGTAGGATGAGAACTATATATGTTAGTCGATATTGATGTCCTAAATGGAGAATGTAAGCCCATGGCGAGCATGGATACAGTGGTATAGCGTTCCCGCCTCAAATTATGACAAGTGAGATTTAGTTATTTACTGAGGTATAATAGGTGTCTAAAGCATAGTAGGTGTCTTGTCCCATAATTACTAGTGGTAGTGAAGTCAGCACAGGTATCATGTGTATGTGTTAAAAATTTGGCCATATAGAGGCGTGGTGGTAGGTGTCATGAATCGATTGCATTGTATTGCCATGAATACAAGTCCTGTTGAGATGTCATAAAGAGTGGTGTGTTAATGTCACAAAAATAAACATAGTCGGCATGTCATCACAGGACGTATAGTGGGTTTGATAGTCACACATAATGCTGTGTGTGGTATAAGATCAAGTAGTACTTTAGTAATGACCCAGTGCACCGTGGACTTGCTCATGACCTCAATCGTAGTTTGGGTTGATGACCTGACCCTCCCGAGTGGGTGAAGATGTCCCCCCAGTGGTGTGAAAATCCTACTCGAGTGTATGTTATAGTTCATATGTAGTTCAATACACGTTTATTGCCATAGAACTTAGTGGCTGGTGCACAATCATCACTACCTTATGGGGGTTATAATAATCAATATCTCATGCCAGATCACCACTGGTACAGAATGATTCCCCCTGTCCCTCATGTCCAGAGCACACTAGCTACACCCTGATGTGAGCAAAAGAAGATTTCTCCCATTGTCACGAATCTACCAGTCCCCTCGATTTAATGAGATCACACACGCCCTGGGTGTATATGGCATACTACACTACAAATGCCATATATAACTCTCACCTAACACAATATGGATGCGTGTGTCCTACATACGAGTGTGTGTTATTTCTTGAAGCAGTTAATGGACTGTCATCACACTGATGCAGCATTAGCGGAAAATGGTCCGTTCAGGCTGTCAAGATATAGAGTGGTTTTAATTGTCTTACACACGGTGTGTTTCATGTCAAATATAGTGGATATGAATTCAGAACCATAGTGGATGTGAATGGTACAGATGGAGTGGCTGTGATGTCACAGATATAGTGGCTGAGATGGTATAAACCGTTGGTATGTGATGTCATATAGGAGGGGAGGTTCTGATGTCATGAAATGCAGTGTCTGTGATGTCCTAAATACTGATCATTGATGTCATAAAGTGTGAATGTGGATGTCCATGTATAGAATGTGTATGATGTCATAAGTGTGCCGTGGTCATAGCTTACAATACTGTGTGATGTCATCATCGAGACACAGAGGTACATCGATACACATGTTACACGTGTACACATTAGTGTGATGGGCACAAATACAGTGGCAGTGATGTCAAATATAGTGGTGAGATATCAGTATAGCCGATTGCAAGTTTCTCTGAAAGCAGTATGTGTGATATCATAAATATTTGATATGATGTCATAAAATTATACTAGCTGTGATGTCCATACATATAGGGCTGTGATGTCCAGTAAAGAGTTTAATGTCATCGACATTCATCCTGATAGTGCTGTCATACACAGAGTGGTGTGTGAATATCGTCCAGAGAATGGGTGTGGTATATTGATACACTGGTTTTTGAGAACACAGATACAGTGGATTAGTCCTCAGAACAATGGGTGAGAGGGCAAGATATAACGTTGTGTTGTCATGTGTGTGATCTCATCTATAGTGTCTGATGCCACGAATGCAATGGAGGTAATGCGATGACTGTAACTGGTGAGGTCATAAAGAGTGCATGTCGACGTTTTATGTATAGTGCGTAAGATATCATACATAAAAAGGTGTATGATGTGTATGAGCGTACATTTGGTGTGAGATCATCAGTAGAGTGGTTGTGATGACACAGATACAGTGGAATGCAATGTCAATCAGATATATTTGGAGTGATGGTCATGAGTACAGTGCATGCGATGTCATAAATAATGTGATGTCATGTCATAAAATGTGGACGTGATGCCTTAAACAGTTGTTTATGATGGTACGCAAACAGTGGTGTGATGTCCATACATACAAAGGGTGTGATAAGATGAAAGAGTGGGTGTGAGACACAGAAGATACAGTGGTTGTGAGGTAACAAAAACTAGTGAATATGTATTGTATACAATGGATATGATGTCATCATATAAATAGCGGATGAGATCTCATAGAATACACTTGTTGTGATATCATCAATACAGTGGATGTGATGACAGAGATACTGTGATGGATATGGATGTCAAATATACTGTGTGAGTGATGCCTTAGAAAATGGTGGTTTGATGTCGTAACGTGAGGATGTGATGTCTTCTACAGGGCAAAATGCTATACATACGCAGGATTGTATGTCATACAAGAGTAGTGTGACGGTGGTCAAATACAGTACGGTGTGATGACACAGAGTATTTGCTGTGATGTCCGCATGTATAGGGGAAGATATTGCCCTGCGTATCTGGATGTGGTTTCTCTATATAGAAGTTGTGACGTCATAAGTGCAGTATGTGAAGACTTAAGGAGTAGATGTAGATGTTTACAGAGTGCAACTGATAGTCACACATAATAGTGGGTGTGATGTTACATTCATCAAAAGATGGGCGTGATGAATATCAGTGGAGAGGTTTGATGGCAAAGATACAGTGGGTTTGCTGTCTCCTTGTATATTGTGGTAAGACGTCATGTCTGAAGTGGATGTGACATTCATACATAATACTGTGGTTTGCTGTTATAAAGAGGATGTGATGCCATCTACAGTGCAAATGATATCATACATAGGCGAAGTGTGGTTTATGTCAGAACACAGAGGGTTTGATGTTATACAGATTGGGTGTGAAGTCACTATAATAAAGTGCATAGGATGTCCACAGGTATACTGGATGTGATATCATATATATAATTGGTTTGTGATATCATTGATAGACTGGTTGTGATGACACAGATCCTCTGTTGATGTGATGGTCAGATATAGTGGACGTGATGTTCATAAATAAAGAGGTGTGATGTCGTAAAGAGTGGATTGATGTCATAGGTATTATATATGATTTCATACATATAGTGGAGTGATGTCCATAACATACACTGGGTTTGATAAAATTGATACATTTGCTGTGATGAACACAGTTACAGTCGGTGTGATAGGTCAGATATGGTGTCTGTGAAGTACACAAAGGTTTCTGTTCTCATAACACATGTGTGTGATGCCATATCAAAGTAGATAAGTCGTAAAGGTAGAGTGTGTGATGTCATAGATAGAGTCATTTTTATGATGTCACTATATAGTGACTGTGATATCATACACAGTAGATGAAATGTCATATCGTATACATGCGTGTGATGTCATGAATACAGGGCATGTGATGTCATAAATACTGAGGATTGTTTGTCATCTGAGTGTGGATATATGAATGTCATGTGTAGTGCATCTGATGGCATACATATGCCACCTGTGATCTCCTACATAGTTGGTGTGATTGCGTCGACAAAGTGTTGGGTGTGATGACATATAGAGTGTGTATGTTGATGGTACATTGATAGATCGGGTTTCAAGACAGACATAGAGCTTTGTAGTCATAACACACAGTGTGGGTGAGAACGTATATAGTGGATATGATGTCCTAAAAACGTTGTATGTGCCATGATAACTCTGGGGTACAGTGGTTATTGTTCCCATTCATTATACCAAGTGTGATGATATTTTTATTGAGTATGCTTCTAAAGCATAGTAGGTGTCGTTGTCATATTTTACAGTGGCTGTGATGTCACAAGTAGAGTGTATGTGATGTCTTATACAGTGGGTGTGGTGTCATGAATCCGATGCATGTGTTGCCATGAATACAAGACTTGTGATGTCATAAAGAGTGCGGTGGGTTGTGAGTCACAAATTAATCACAGGATGTCATACATACAGTGGGTTATGATATCACACATAATGCTGGTGTGGTATAATCAATATACTCAGTAATGACCCAGGTACAGGTGGATGCGATGGCAGATATACTGGGTTAATGACATGAGAAACAGTGGGTGTGATGTCATAGAGTGGCTGTGATATCATACAGAGTGGATGTGATATGTCCTATTTAGTTCAAAAGATTCATAGACGATTTGTGTGGCTCTGTATCATACATACAATGGGGTTATATGATTGATCGAATCTGTGTGTGATGACACTGGTTTACAGAGGATGTGCTGTCAGATATAAAGGGTGTGATGATTTGAGAAAAAGAAGATGTGATGTCACGTATAGCGTGAATTTATGTCACTCAGCGTGGGTGGTGATGTCATATAATACTGCATATTGTTCGATACATATAGTATGTGTGGGTGTCCTACATACAGTGTGTGTTATAACATTGATAGAGTGGGTGTTATCACACTGATACAGATTATGGGAGGTTATGCTGTCAGAGATAGAGTGGTTGTATTGTCTTTTACACGGTGTGTTTCATGTCAAATATAGTGGATATGAATTCAGAACCATAGTGGATGTGATGGGACAGATGGAGTGGCTGTGATGTCACTGATATAGGGGATGATATGTGTCATAAACCGTGATGTGATGTCATATAGAGGGATCTGATGTCATGAATGCAGTGTTTGTGATGTCATCAATACTGATCATTGATATCATAAAGTGTGAATGTGATGTCATGTAGAATGTGTATGATGTCATATGTGTGCCCAGTTTCATGACTTACATACTTGTTGTGATATCATCGACACAGAGGTACATCGATACAAACGTGTGTGTCACATCTGTGTGATGGCACAAATACAGTGGCAGTGATGTCAAATATAGTGTGTGAGATGTCAGGTATATAGACGTTGCATTGTTCATGAAAGCAGTATGTGTGATATCATAATATTTGATATGATGTCATAAATACACTAGCTGTGATGTCATGCATAAAGGGCTGTGATGTCATAAAGAGTTTGATGTCATGTCATTCATCCTGAATATGCTGTCATACACAGAGTGTGTGTGATATATCGTCCAGAGAGTGGGTGTGGGTATCATTGATACACTGTTTTTTGAGACACAGCATACAGTGGATGTAGTCCTCAGATACAATGGGTGAGATGGCAGATATAACATTTGTGTTGTCATGTGTGTGATCTCATCTATAGTGTCTGTGATGCCACGAATGCAATGGAGGTAATGCGATGACTACAATGGTGTGAGGTCATAAAGAGTGGATGGGACGTTATGTATAGTGCGCAAGATATCATACATAAAATGGGTGTGATGTCATGCGTACAGTTGGTCTGAGATCATCATTAGAGTGGTTGTGATGACACAGATACAGTGGATTCAATGTCAGATATATTTGGAGTGATGTCATGAGTACAGTGCATGCGATGTCATAAATAATGTGGTGTCATGTCATAAAATGTGGATGTGATTGCCTTAAACATGTTTATGATGGTACGCAAACATTGGTGTGATGTCATACATACAAAGGGTGTGATAAGATGAAAGAGTGGGTGTGAGACACAGATACAGTGGTTTGTGACGTAACAAAACTATTGAATATGTATTGTATACAATGGATATGATGTCATCATATATAGCGGATGAGATCTCATAGATACACTTGTTGGTGATATCATCAAAACAGTGGATGTGATGACAGAGATACTGTGGATATGATGTCAAAATATACTGTGTGTGATGCCTTAGAAATGGTGGTTTGATGTCATAAACACGTGAGGATGTGATGTCTTCTACAGTGCAAAATGCTATACATACGCAGAATGTGATGTCATACAAAGAGTAGGTGTGACGTTGTCAATACAGTGGGTGTGATGACACAGAGTATTTGCTGTGATGTCGCATGTATAGGGTATATATTGCCCTGCGTACTGGATGTGGTTTCATATATAGAGGTTGTGACGTCATAAGTGCAGTAGTGTGAAGACTTAAGGAGTAGATGTGATGTTATAGAGTGCAACTGATGTCACACGTATAGTGGGTGTGATGTCACATCAAAGTGCGTGTGATATCAGTGGAGAGGTTGTGATGGCAAAGATACAGTGGGTGTGCTGTCCCATATAGTGGGTGAGACGTCATGTCTGAAGTGGATGTGACATCATAAATACTGTGGTTTGCTGTTATAAAGAGGATGAGATGCCATCTACAGTGCAAATGATATCATACATATGCCAAGTGTGGTGTCAGAAACACAGAGGGTTTTGATGTTATACAGAGTGGTTGTGGTGTCATAAATAAAGTGGATAGGATGTCACACGTATACTGGATGTGATATCATATATATATTGTTTGTGATATCATTGATAGACTGGGTCTGATGACACAGATCCAGTTGATGTGAGGTCAGATATAGTGGACGTGATGTCATAAATAAAGTGGTGTGATGTCGTAAAGAGTGGATTTGATGTCATAGGTGTTACATATGATTTCATACATATAGTGGAGTTGATGTCATACATACACTGGGTTTGATAAAATTGATGCATTTGCAGTGATGATACAGATACAGTCGGTGTGATATCAGATATGGTGTCTGTGAAGGACACAACGGTTCTGTTCTCATAACACTGTGTGTGATGCCATATCAAGTAGATAAGTTCATAAAGGTAGAGTGTGTGATGTCATAGATAGAGTCATTGTATGATGTCACTTATATAGTGAATGTGATATCATACACAGTAGATGAAATGTCATATCGTACACAATGCGTGTGATGTCATGAATACACTGCATGTGATGTCATAAATACTGAGGATTGTTGTCAGAGAGTGTGGATATAATGTCATGTGTAGTGGATCTGATGGCATATATATGCCACCTGTGATCTCCTACATAGTTGGTGTGATGGCATCAACAAAGTGGGTGTGATGACATATACAGTGGTATGTGATGGCAGTTAGAACGGGTTTCTAGACAGACATAGAGCTTGTGTAGTCATGCACACAGTGTGGGTGAGAACGTATATAGTGGTTATGATGTCCTAAACGTAGTATGTGCCATGACATGGGATACAGTGGTATTGTACCCACTCATATACCAAGTGAGATGTTATTTTTACTGAATATGGTGTCTAAAGCATAGTAGGTGTCTTGTCATAATTACAGTGGCTGTGATGTCACCAGTACAGTGTATGTGATGTCTTATAGAGCGGGTGTGGTGTCATGAATCGAGTGGGTGTATTGCCATGAATACAGTCCTTTGATGTCAGAAAGAGTGGGTGTTATGTCACAAATTAATCATAGCATGTCATACGTATAGTGGGTTTGATATCACACATAATGCTGGTGTGGTATAATCAATATACTTAGTAATGACCCAGGTACAGTGGATGCGATGTCAGATATAGTGGGTTGATGACATGACAACAGTGTGTGTGATGTCATACAGTGGTGTGATATCATACAGAGTGGATGTGATGTCCTATGTAGTTCACAGCCATATAGATATTGTGGCTGTGATATTACATATACAGTGGGTGTTATATGATCGATAATCTGTGTGTGATGACACAGGAAGAGTGGATGTGCTCTCAGATATAAAGGGTGTGATGTGAGATAAAGAAAATTTGATGTCATGAATAGAGTCACTTGATGTCACCCAGCGTGGGTGTGATGTCGTATATACTGCATAGTGTTTATATACATATAGTATGTGTGGTGACCTGCATACAGTGTGTGGTATATCATTGATAGAATGGGAGTTATCACACTGATACAGATTATGGAAGTTATGGTGTCAGATAGAGTGTTTTTATTGTCTTAACACGGTGTGTTTCATGTCAAATATAGTGGATATGAATTCAGAACCATAGTGGATGTGATGGTACAGATGGAGTGGCTGTGATGTCACAGGTATAGGGCATGAGATGGTATAAACCGTGGATGTGATGTCATATAGAGGGGATTCTGATGTCATGAATGCAGTGTCTGTGATGTCATAAATACTGATCATTGATGTCATAAAGTGTGAATGTGGTGTCATGTAAATGTGTATGATGTCATAAGTGTGCCGTGTCATAGCTTACATACTTGTGATGTCATCGACACAGAAGTATATCGATACACATGTTTACACGTGTACACATTAGTGTGATGGCACAAATACAGTGGCAGTGAAGTCACATATATTGGGTGAGATATCAGGTATAGACGATGCATTTTCTTGAAAGCAGTATGTGTGATATCATAAATATTTGATATGATGTCATAAACATACTAGCTGTGATGTCATACATATAGGGCTGTGATGTCATAAAGAGTTTATGTCATATCATTCATCCTGAATATGCTGTCATACACAGAGTGTGTGTGATATCGTCCAGAGAGTGGGTGTGGTATAATTGATACACTGTGTTTGAGAACACAGATACAGTGGATGTAGTTTCAGATACAATGGGTGAGATGGCAGATATAATGTTTGTGTTGTCATGTGTGTGATCTCATCTATAGTGTCTGTAATGCCACAAGTGCAATGGAGGTAATGCGATGACTACAATGGTGTGAGGTCATAAAGAGTGGGTGCGACGTTATGTAGAGTGCGTAAGATATCATACATAAAATGGGTGTGATGTCATGCGTACAGTTGGTGTGAGATCATCATTAGAGTGGTTGTGATGACACAGATACAGTGGATGCAATGTCAGATATATTTGGAGTGATGTCATGAGTACAGTGCATGCGATGTCATATATAATGTGGTGTCATGTCATAAAATGTGGATGTGATGCCTTAAACAGTGTTTATGATGGTATGCAAACATTGGTGTGATGTCATACATACAAAGGGTGTGACAAGATGAAAGAGTGGGTGTGAGACACAGATAGAGTGGTTGTGACGTAACAAATCTATTGAATATGTATTGTATACAATGGATGTGATGTCATCATATATAGCGGATGAGATCTCATAGATACACTTGTTGTGATATCATCAAAACAGTGGATGTGATGACAGAGACACTGTGGATATGATGTCAAATATACTGTGTGTGATGCCTTAGTCATGGTGGTTTGATGTCATAACGTGAGGATGTGATGTCTTCTACAGTGCAAAATGCTATACATACGCAGAATGTGATGTCATACAAAGAGTAGGTGCGAAGTTGTCAATACAGTGGGTGTGATGACAAAGAGTATTTGCTGTGATGTCGCATGTATAGGGTATATACTGCCCTGCGTACTGGATGTGGTTTCATATATAGAGGTTGTGACATCATAAGTGCAGTAGGGTGAAGACTTAAGGAGTAGATGTGATGTTATAGAGTGCAACTGATGTCACACGTATAGTGGGTGTGATGTCACATCAATGTGCGTGTGATATCAGTGGAGAGGTTGTGATGGCAAAGATACAGTGGGTGTGCTGTCCCGTATAGTGGGTGAGACGTCATGTCTGACGTGGATGTGACATCATAAATACTGTGGTTTGCTGTTATAAAGAGGATGAGATGCCATCTACAGTGCAAATGATATCATACATATGCCAAGTGTGGTGTCAGAAACACAGAGGGACTTGATGTTATACAGAGTGGTTGTGGTGTCATAAATAAAGTGGATAGGATGTCACACGTATACTGGATGTGATATCATATATATTTTTTTTTGTGATATCGTTGATAGACTGGGTCTGATGACACAGATCCAGTTGATGTGAGGTCAGATATAGTGGACGTGATGTCATAAATAAAGTGGTGTGAAGTCGTAAAGAGTGGATTTGATGTCATAGGTGTTACATATGATTTCATACATATAGTGGAGGTGATGTCATACATACACTGGGTTTGATAAAATTGATGCATTTGCAGTGATGATACAGATACAGTCGGTGTGATATCAGATATGGTGTCTGTGAAGGACACAACGGTTCTGTTCTCATAACACTGTGTGTGATGCCATATCAAGTAGATAAGTTCATAAACGTAGAGTGTGTGATGTCATAGATAGAGTCATTGTATGATGTCACTTATATAGTGAATGTGATATCATACACAGTAGATGAAATGTCATATCGTACACAATGCGTGTGATGTCATGAATACACTGCATGTGATGTCATAAATACTGAGGATTGTTGTCAGAGAGTGTGGATATAATGTCATGTGTAGTGGATCTGATGGCATATATATGCCACCTGTGATCTCCTACATAGTTGGTGTGATGGCATCAACAAAGTGGGTGTGATGACATATACAGTGGTATGTGATGGCAGTTAGAACGGGTTTCTAGACAGACATAGAGCTTGTGTAGTCATGCACACAGTGTGGGTGAGAACGTATATAGTGGTTATGATGTCCTAAACGTAGTATGTGCCATGACATGGGATACAGTGGTATTGTACCCACTCATATACCAAGTGAGATGTTATTTTTACTGAATATGGTGTCTAAAGCATAGTAGGTGTCTTGTCATAATTACAGTGGCTGTGATGTCACCAGTACAGTGTATGTGATGTCTTATAGAGCGGGTGTGGTGTCATGAATCGAGTGGGTGTATTGCCATGAATACAGTCCTTTGATGTCAGAAAGAGTGGGTGTTATGTCACAAATTAATCATAGCATGTCATACGTATAGTGGGTTTGATATCACACATAATGCTGGTGTGGTATAATCAATATACTTAGTAATGACCCAGGTACAGTGGATGCGATGTCAGATATAGTGGGTTGATGACATGACAACAGTGTGTGTGATGTCATACAGTGGTGTGATATCATACAGAGTGGATGTGATGTCCTATGTAGTTCACAGCCATAGATATTGTGGCTGTGATATTACATATACAGTGGGTGTTATATGATCGATAATCTGTGTGTGATGACACAGGAAGAGTGGATGTGCTCTCAGATATAAAGGGTGTGATGTGAGATAAAGAAAATTTGATGTCATGAATAGAGTCACTTGATGTCACCCAGCGTGGGTGTGATGTCGTATATACTGCATAGTGTTCTATACATATAGTATGTGTGGTGACCTGCATACAGTGTGTGGTATATCATTGATAGAATGGGAGTTATCACACTGATACAGATTATGGAAGTTATGGTGTCAGATAGAGTGTTTTTATTGTCTTAACACGGTGTGTTTCATGTCAAATATAGTGGATATGAATTCAGAACCATAGTGGATGTGATGGTACAGATGGAGTGGCTGTGATGTCACAGGTATAGGGCATGAGATGGTATAAACCGTGGATGTGATGTCATATAGAGGGATTCTGATGTCATGAATGCAGTGTCTGTGATGTCATAAATACTGATCATTGATGTCATAAAGTGTGAATGTGGTGTCATGTAGAATGTGTATGATGTCATAAGTGTGCCGTGTCATAGCTTACATACTTGTGATGTCATCGACACAGAAGTATATCGATACACATGTTTACACGTGTACACATTAGTGTGATGGCACAAATACAGTGGCAGTGAAGTCAAATATATTGGGTGAGATATCAGGTATAGACGATGCATTTTCTTGAAAGCAGTATGTGTGATATCATCATAAATATTTGATATGATGTCATAAACATACTAGCTGTGATGTCATACATATAGGGCTGTGATGTCATAAAGAGTTTATGTCATATCATTCATCCTGAATATGCTGTCATACACAGAGTGTGTGTGATATCGTCCAGAGAGTGGGTGTGGTATAATTGATACACTGTGTTTGAGAACACAGATACAGTGGATGTAGTTTCAGATACAATGGGTGAGATGGCAGATATAATGTTTGTGTTGTCATGTGTGTGATCTCATCTATAGTGTCTGTAATGCCACAAGTGCAATGGAGGTAATGCGATGACTACAATGGTGTGAGAGGTCATAAAGAGTGGGTGCGACGTTATGTAGAGTGCGTAAGATATCATACATAAAATGGGTGTGATGTCATGCGTACAGTTGGTGTGAGATCATCATTAGAGTGGTTGTGATGACACAGATACAGTGGATGCAATGTCAGATATATTTGGAGTGATGTCATGAGTACAGTGCATGCGATGTCATATATAATGTGGTGTCATGTCATAAAATGTGGATGTGATGCCTTAAACAGTGTTTATGATGGTATGCAAACATTGGTGTGATGTCATACATACAAAGGGTGTGACAAGATGAAAGAGTGGGTGTGAGACACAGATAGAGTGGTTGTGACGTAACAAATCTATTGAATATGTATTGTATACAATGGATGTGATGTCATCATATATAGCGGATGAGATCTCATAGATACACTGGTTGTGATATCATCAAAACAGTGGATGTGATGACAGAGACACTGTGGATATGATGTCAAATATACTGTGTGTGATGCCTTAGTCATGGTGGTTTGATGTCATAACGTGAGGATGTGATGTCTTCTACAATGCAAAATGCTATACATACGCAGAATGTGATGTCATACAAAGAGTAGGTGCGAAGTTGTCAATACAGTGGGTGTGATGACAAAGAGTATTTGCTGTGATGTCGCATGTATAGGGTATATACTGCCCTGCGTACTGGATGTGGTTTCATATATAGAGGTTGTGACATCATAAGTGCAGTAGGGTGAAGACTTAAGGAGTAGATGTGATGTTATAGAGTGCAACTGATGTCACACGTATAGTGGGTGTGATGTCACATCAATGTGCGTGTGATATCAGTGGAGAGGTTGTGATGGCAAAGATACAGTGGGTGTGCTGTCCCGTATAGTGGGTGAGACGTCATGTCTGACGTGGATGTGACATCATAAATACTGTGGTTTGCTGTTATAAAGAGGATGAGATGCCATCTACAGTGCAAATGATATCATACATATGCCAAGTGTGGTGTCAGAAACACAGAGGGACTTGATGTTATACAGAGTGGTTGTGGTGTCATAAATAAAGTGGATAGGATGTCACACGTATACTGGATGTGATATCATATATATATTTTTTTGTGATATCATTGATAGACTGGGTCTGATGACACAGATCCAGTTGATGTGAGGTCAGATATAGTGGACGTGATGTCAAAAATAAAGTGGTGTGAAGTCGTAAAGAGTGGATTTGATGTCATAGGTGTTACATATGATTTCATACATATAGTGGAGGTGATGTCATACATACACTGGGTTTGATAAAATTGATGCATTTGCAGTGATGATACAGATACAGTCGGTGTGATATCAGATATGGTGTCTGTGAAGGACACAACGGTTCTGTTCTCATAACACTGTGTGTGATGCCATATCAAGTAGATAAGTTCATAAACGTAGAGTGTGTGATGTCATAGATAGAGTCATTGTATGATGTCACTTATATAGTGAATGTGATATCATACACAGTAGATGAAATGTCATATCGTACACAATGCGTGTGATGTCATGAATACACTGCATGTGATGTCATAAATACTGAGGATTGTTGTCAGAGAGTGTGGATATAATGTCATGTGTAGTGGATCTGATGGCATATATATGCCACCTGTGATCTCCTACATAGTTGGTGTGATGGCATCAACAAAGTGGGTGTGATGACATATACAGTGGTATGTGATGGCAGTTAGAACGGGTTTCTAGACAGACATAGAGCTTGTGTAGTCATGCACACAGTGTGGGTGAGAACGTATATAGTGGTTATGATGTCCTAAACGTAGTATGTGCCATGACATGGGATACAGTGGTATTGTACCCACTCATATACCAAGTGAGATGTTTTTTTTACTGAATATGGTGTCTAAAGCATAGTAGGTGTCTTGTCATAATTACAGTGGCTGTGATGTCACCAGTACAGTGTATGTGATGTCTTATAGAGCGGGTGTGGTGTCATGAATCGAGTGGGTGTATTGCCATGAATACAGTCCTTTGATGTCAGAAAGAGTGGGTGTTATGTCACAAATTAATCATAGCATGTCATACGTATAGTGGGTTTGATATCACACATAATGCTGGTGTGGTATAATCAATATACTTAGTAATGACCCAGGTACAGTGGATGCGATGTCAGATATAGTGGGTTGATGACATGACAACAGTGTGTGTGATGTCATACAGTGGTGTGATATCATACAGAGTGGATGTGATGTCCTATGTAGTTCACAGCCATAGATATTGTGGCTGTGATATTACATATACAGTGGGTGTTATATGATCGATAATCTGTGTGTGATGACACAGGAAGAGTGGATGTGCTCTCAGATATAAAGGGTGTGTGATGTGAGATAAAGAAAATTTGATGTCATGAATAGAGTCACTTGATGTCACCCAGCGTGGGTGTGATGTCGTATA